>OY744519.1:2480000-2560000 GCA_963556195.1 Sepiola atlantica
GATTGATTTTTACCCGAATTGTCGTGGGGACTTTAAGAGTTGGTGACTTTCGCGCATTTACATTCATTCTTTTCTCAAGATTTGATGGAGTTCAACCTCGTAATATCTTCGAATGTATTCATGATTATTTTGAAAATGTTATTCATGGTGTAAACGTATGTGTATTCAATTAGGTTCAGTTTCATGTCAAACTAGAGTCAGATTCTTCTTGATCTAAAGATGGGACTGAGTTGAATCGTAGAGAATAAGTTATCGATCGAGTGTCGGTGCCCAGACTGCGTCAACGTGTGAATCTGCATCCACCAACCTCTATGCTGTTGCAGCGAGTTTTTTTTTTTATCTTGGAAAGGGCTTGATTTGGATTTTCGTCATCAATCAATGTAACTGATGTGTAATATCCCACGGCTTCTACTACACAAATTGGCGCGAACGCGTTGGTGAGCAGCTGAAAAGTTAAACTAGTAGCACCAAGGAGGCCATACAATGTGCAAGTTGTTGGTCTTCCTCCAGGAAATAATAACTTGCTAGCTATTACAGCACAATTCGCGTAGGACCACCGTGCGTTGGAAGCTATGGTAATTCATGCTCTGTGAGCGAAGAGGGAAGCCGCATGAATCAACCCACAGGTAAGTGCGCACCAACATCAAGAAGAAAAAAAGAACCTCAAATTCCAGAAAGCTTTTAAATTGTACCCTACGTACAGCGGGTAGTTGAATTCATTACGTAGAACACTATATCTGAAAATTAACTATTAATCATATTGGTTACATACAAAATAACTCTTACAATAAGATGCGAACATCCTATTTGATACGGCCCTTTTTACATCATATACAACAGCTACTATTATGGACATTCATAATAGGTATAAATTACAATATACAACTGTTATTAGTTTTAGCATTGAATGTAAACATTTTAAACCGTTTTAATTAGCCTCTTTCAAGCCAGCGTTACTTTGATAACCTATGCAACATATTATGACAACATAGGTTCAGAAAATTATGAAGTCACCTCCGAAAAACATCGATCATTTATTATTAAAGATTGATTTATCTTCTCCCTTTCTCCTTCTCGCTTCCGTTTTTAAAACTGGGGAATAATTTTTATTTTTCAGTAATGTTCTGCTTAAAAATCGTGCGTACAGGTCTCTGAGTTTTCCTTAAAATCGTGCGTTGTATTTAATTCATTCTGTCTTTTCAAAATTCTCAATTTTGTGTTGGTATCTATCTAATATATACAATTATCTTTTCAAATTCATGACTGTTATTATCAATAGCTTGAAAGGCTAAAACGACTTTTACTTTGATTTGTTTGTTTGCATGTAGAACAAAATTGTCATTAGCTTCATTTCTTTCAGAAATATACTTTATCTGGCACGGATTTATTTTTGCTTGACATTCATCTTCAAAACATTTAGACGGCGTTTTTCCTTCGTTTATAAAATAATCAAAATATTTTTAAACTGTTTTGACCTAAATAAATATACACAATCGAATGAGAAACACACCAGATTGAGAGGGATACATACGTTCACACTGACGTCACTGTTCTCAAAATTGTGAACATAACACATCTTAACTTTTCTTTGGTGGGAATCAATGCTACGTATATCTATATACTGAACTTAAAGAAACATTTTTAAGGAGGGAAACGTCCGAAATATTGATGAATTATAATAATACATTAGCCTAAAGATTAAAAATTCGTAAGACGTCTAAAAGATTTTTAAATTCTTTCAGTAAAAAACAGTTTCACAAATAAAAATAAAGTACTGCCGAGAAGCGAGACGTAATGGCATCTATTTTATCATACATCATTTGAGTTTTCTATTTATTTAGGCATTTTTACTTATGTTACTTTTAAACACATTGTAAAGTACGTTTATAAGTGTAAAGCAACTGTTAATTAGTAGTTTATTGGATAAAATCTTTCGTTATGTTCACGTTAATTGATCACTTATGACGTATTTGGAGAAACCGAAACGTTTTTATGAGACCATTTAGTCTTATAATCCACCATTTTGTCTTATAATCCACCATTTTGTCTTATAATCAACCATTTTGTCTTATAATCCACCATTTTGTCTTATAATCAACCATTTTGTCTTATAATCAACCATTTAGTCTTATAATCCACCATTTTAACTTATAATAAACCATTTAGTCTTATAATCCACCATTTTTTCTTATAATCAACCATTTAGCCTTATAATCCACCATTTTGTCTTATAATCCACCATTTTGTCTTATAATCAACCATTTAGTCTTATAATCAATCCATTTTGTCTTATTATCAACCATTTAGTCGTATAATCCACCATTTAGTCTTTTAATCCACCATTTTGTCTTTTAATCAACCATTTAGTCTTATAATCCACCATTTTGTCTTATAATCCACCATTTTGTCTTATAATCAACCATTTAGTCTTATAATCAACCATTTTGTCTTATAATCAACAATTTTGTCTTATAATCAACCATTGTGTCTTATAATCAACCATTTAGTCTTATAATCCACCATTTTGTCTAATAATCCACCATTTTGTCTTATAATCAACCATTTTGTCTTATAATCAACCATTTTGTCTTATAATCAACCATTTAGTCTTTTAATCCACCATTTTGTCTTTTAATCAACCATTTAGTCTTATAATCCACCATTTTGTCTTATAATCCACCATTTTGTCTTACAATCAACCATTTTGTCTTATAATCCACAATTTTGTCTTATAATCAAACATTTTGTCTTATAATCAACCATTTAGTCTTATAATCAACCATTTTGTCTTATAATCCACCATTTTGTCTTATAATCAACCATTTTGTCTTATAATCCACCATTTTGTCTTATAATCAACCATTTTGTCTTATAATCAACCATTTAGTCTTATAATCCACCATTTTGTCTTATAATAAACCATTTAGTCTTATAATCCACCATTTTTTCTTATAATCAACCATTTAGTCTTATAATCCACCATTTTGTCTTATAATCCACCATTTTGTCTTATAATCAACCATTTAGTCTTATAATCAACCATTTTGTCTTATTATCAACCATTTAGTCTTATAATCCACCATTTAGTCTTTTAATCCACCATTTTGTCTTTTAATCAACCATTTAGTCTTATAATCCACCATTTTGTCTTACAATCCACCATTTTGTCTTATAATCAACCATTTAGTCTTATAATCCACCATTTTGTCTTATAATCAACCATTTCGTCTTATAATCGACCATGTTGTCTTATAATCAACCATTTTGTCTTATAATCAACCATTTGGTTTTATAATCAACCATTTTGTCTTATAATCGACCATTTTGTCTTATAATCAACCATTTTGTCTTATAATAAACCATTTAGTCTTATAATAAACCATTTTGTCTTATAATCAACCATTTTGTCTTTTAATCAACCATTTTGTCTTATAATCCACCATTTGTTCTTATAATCAACCATTTAGTCTGATAATCAACCATTATGTCTCATAATCAACCATTTTGTCTTATAATCAACCATTTAGTCTTTTAATCAACCATTTTGTCTTATAATCCATAATTTTGTCTTATAATCCACCATTTTTTCTTATAATCAACCATTTGGTCTTATAATCCACCATTTTGTCTTATAATTAACCATTTTGTCTTATAATCAACCATTTAGTCTTATAATCAACCATTTTGTCTTATAATCAACCATGTTGTCTTATAATCAACCATTTTGTCTCATAATCAACCATTTTGTCTTATAATCAACCATTTTGTCTTATAATAAACCATGTTGTCTTATAATCAACCATTTTGTCTTATAATCAACCATTTAGTCTTATAATCAACCATTTAGTTTTATAATCAACCATTTTGTCTTATAATCAACCATTTTGTCTGATAATACACCATTTTGTCTTATAATCAACCATTTTGTCGGCTAGGTAAAATTTTAAAAAAAACTGCATCCACATGACTAAAGATTAAACTGATGATCAAATAATGTTTACTATTTTGAAAATAAATGCTGCTTTGTTCAAAGGTAAAATCAGTTCGCCAAACCCCATGAAAATAAAAGCGTTATATTACATTGTGACTGGAGTTATTGTATGAAATGCGAAACAATCATGCATATATTGGGATTGTAGCAAGGCAATATGTAAAACTTCTACGTCATTTTTTTCTGAAAAAAAAAACAGAAATTCTCCTAGTTTCATTTTTAACATTTATAATTATTTTCATCTTTCAACAGTAGATATAAGTGACTGTTTAAAAAATGTATATCATTTTTGGCTGAGCAGTAATTATTCTAATAACCTAGTAAATCTCTCAGAGGATCGAAGAACCTGACGATATATTTTATATCCTGGGCTGCTACTAAAAACAGCAAAATCAAAAATCATAAATACATAATTTTAACGGAAATATTAAACTAGGTCGGGTCTGTTACTTGAAGAATAATCCGTTCTCTCCCCCGTCTCCCTCTCCCTTTCGGAATCAGAGAATAAAGCATATGTGTGCCCGTAGATTAATTTATATTTTAGTTACACTTATATTAAAAAGGGAGCATTTTTGTGTCCATAAAAGAAAAATAGAATTGTTCCTTTATTTTGTTCTATAAGTTATTAATCATTCCGCTTTTCGATAATAACAATCAAATTTGTATACGTGATTATTTTGTTATATAGATTATGTATAAAGTGCATACAAACAAATGAAATTATAACATGAATAAATACGTGCGGTTTAGAAATAAAATAACATAACATGCGTTGATATGCCGTAAAACTCAACCAACAATACAGAAAGTTACACCATATATAAATATTTGAAAAGATTTCGAACGTGAAGCAATAACACCTTAACACGAATTATGAAGTGAATACTTGGTAAAGGTTGATATGCCGTAAAACAGCAAACAAAGCGACATTTGTAAGCAGAAGAGACAAAAGATAACTTACGATCTTTAACAAGTTTTTGTTATGTTCGTATCCATTCAACAATCGACCATCTCTGTACGCAATTTAACGCATTTTCCTACACTGTTTCTTTTTTTGTGCTGCGAATATTTTATATCATAGCTTTTACGTTTTTATGTGATCGGATAAATCTTTCCTGAATTCGAGGCCATTATTTCGTGCGTAGTCTTATCGTGTATAACACATGTTTATCGGAACAAGGAAATTAGGACAAAAGTGAAGAAACAGTCGGCTTTACATACGTATACGTTTCTTGTCAGATAAAAATGTGTACAATGAAAACGTAAAAAAAGTTCACGGAAACAAATAAAAAAGGATCGAATCACAGCCATAATTATTAGAAAAAATAAATTACCTCCCAATACAATCGCTAAAGTCACATGTTTCCGGGTCGTAAATAGAGATATATGCGTAAGCAGTAATATAAATGCCATTTACATTATGTTAGGTTGTTTTTAGTGTCAGGTTGTTCTAGGTTCATGCAAATATACCATATAATTGGGCCACGTCCGATGGCTTTGTAAGACAGCCAGAAAAAAATAAGATCTCATCCTAACTTCCGCACATGCATGGAACAAGTGCTCTTAACTTCTGAACAGGACAGTGCATTCTCTTACATATTTCAGAATTATTCAATTTAGGTACTGATATCAATCAAAATGAAAACAAATCTCAGATAGGTCTGCAGTCAACACAAATTAAAACGTGACAGGCCGAAAATGCTACTTAAAACATAGGTGGCACACATTGAAAGAGTAATCTACAGATGAACAGAGCCTCTTATAGAAATGCATGGTCGCGTCTTAAAATCTAAGAAATAATTGCCATATTTTGATTAGATTTATAAACATCATTCATTAATAGATTTGTTTTATAAAAATGTTACAAAAGAAACTATTTTAAGTCAGTAATAGCAGATTAATTTAATTTAATCTCATATCAATAGAATACTTTTACGATATCAAACATGTGTATAGTCGATAAAGCGCATTCCCTGGAGAAATTCAGTTAGTTCAAATATGATTTTCAAATATGCATCGAATCTAAATGTGTAAACTGAAATAAAACTAAGAAGAAAAGACTATATGTATACGTGCAATTTTAACCTTATGTATATTAATACAATTGTTTTTTTTACGTTGAATGCCCAACTATTTTATTAAAGCCAACATCAGACATACATTCACACAGAGAAAGGGTTTGTAAGAACTGTTAAATACCAAAAGCACATAATTTCATTGTGTGCACATACGTTTTGTTAGCGGTATATATCAGTTGTCGGTTAATATCACATTCGTGAATGTCTCTCTTGCGTCTGTGCTATTTGTCCTAGTCACCCGGTGACTAGCTCATTTTGAAAGACTTTCTCACGTGCGTCTGTCTGAAAAAAAAGATGGAAAAATCTTTGGTGTGTTTTTTTATATATATATAACGTGCGAACTTCCAGCAGTGAATATCCTCGCTTCTTGGTTGGCTGAATATAACTGCTGATTGGAGGGTTTGTCCAATCGAAGATCGATACGTAAAACCACACATTCGGAGCTTCTGCTACCTTTAACACATTTACTGTTTTATACACTTCAAATAGGTTTGAATCCTCAGGTTAAACTACTTTACTAGATATTAAATAGAATCTCGAAAAAAGTACATCTTTGTATATATCTCTTTCGCGATGTATTAGCAGGAAAGGTCTATAAAACACATTTTCAGATAGCTGAATATGCGTAAACATATAAAAACTATGATATATTATATTTCAAATAGATGAATATATTTTAAAACGAATTGCTTAACATATTAAAACTATGATAAATTGTTTTTCAAATAGATGAATATATTTTAAAACGAATTGCATAACATATTAAAACTATGATACATTATTTTTCAAATCGATGAATATATTTTAAAACGAATTGCATTACATATAAAAACTATGATAAATTGTTTTTCAAATAAATGAATATATTTTAAAACGAATTGCATAACATATTAAAACTATGATACATTATTTTTCAAATCGATGAGTATATTTTAAAACGAATTGCCTAACATATTTAAACTATGATACATTATTTTTCAAATAGATGAATATATTTTAAAACGAATTGCATAACATATTAAAACGATGATGAATTATATTTCAAATAGATGAATATATTTAGAAACGAATTGCCTAACACATTAAAACTATGATGAATTGTATTTCAAATAGATGAATATATTTTTAAACGAATTACTAAACATATTTAAACTATGATACATTATTTTTTAAATCGATGAATATATTTTAAAACAAATTGCCTAACATATTTAAACTATGATACATTATTTTTCAAATAGATGAATATATTTTAAAACGAATTGCCTAACATATTTAAACTATGATTAATTATATTTCAAATAGATTAATATATTTTAAAACGAATTGCTTAACATATTAAAACTATAATGAATTATATTTCAAATAGATGAATATATTTTAAATCAGATTGCCTAACATATTAAAACTATGATTCATTATTTTTTAAATAAATGAATATGTTTTTAAAACAAATTGCCTTACATATTTAAACTATGATCCATGTAGACTATTTTAGGAATAAACTGGTTTAATTTACAAATGATAGTAAAATAATGAATTTACAAATTAAATTTTAAAATCTATAAATCATAATAACAAAAATAGCACCGAAAAAGATGGTGCAGGAAAAAATGACACGATTGGATAAATAGACAAACAATACACAAGTGAAAATTATAGATGAAAATCTCCTAATGAGTTTATCAAAATCTTGGCTAACATTACGGAGTTTTTAAAAATTAAATAGAAAAATATATCTACATTAACAAGTAGATGCGAACTCTTAACTACCCACCCCCTGAAAATGAGATTCTACATATTTAGGTGATTACATGTGAACATCCTGAAAAACTTGTGTGAAGAAAACCCAATTATTTAATAATTTAGAATTAGGCATCGCTTTCGAATATAAACTTAACATAAAATGATCACCCATTTCCTATTCAGTGTCTAACCAAATCACGTATTAAAAGCATATAACCAATATTTGTTTTGGTAAGAAAGATAAATATATTGTGGTGTTTTGAAATATTTAAAAGAATTAACTACGTATATTCGTATTATTACCCGATAAAGTTGTTAAGATATACTAGCTGCCTATATATTGTGGTGATCATCAAAGTAAGATCAAGACACAGAGTAAATGTGGTAGTTTGGTGGGAGTGTCTAGCATAAGGTAGGCCAAGAAGTGTTTGTAAAAATTAGATGACAATCGACCCCCATCCCCCAAAACGAGTAAGGATTCATGCCTAAGGCAAAGGATGAACTTTATCATTATAGTTGTTGTGTTTTAGAAACAAGCTTTTTCTGAATGTATATTTGTTGCTTAAATAGACAAGGCATCCTTAGAGACAATGGCCTTCTACCTTGTATTAGTATAGAATTAAATCCAATATGGGAACCAGTATCTAAAATAATAGATGAAAACACCTATGAAAAAATTGCAACTTGATAAAACGTAAAATAAATAAATAAAATAAATAGAAGAAACTAAAACAATCCCAATAAAATACAGTAATCCTAACTGACTGAATTGTTTATTAGTTCATGTCACTATTTGTATATATATATATATATATATATATATATATATATATATATATATATATATATATATATATATATATATATAAAGAGAGAGAGAGATGTATTAGAGACCACGGAGTTCTCTCTCTTCACGATATTTCTTGTTAATTTCTTGACACAGTGACCGATTCTTCGGTTTTCGTGTGTTAACCGGTGGAGTATGGCACCTAGCGTTGTGTCGTGGGCCATTCTTCTAGCTTTTGGTCTTTTGGCCGTCTTCACGAGGCTGTGTCTTATTGTTACTAAGAGCCGTATTTATAGTTTTATAATTAGTTATATATCTATTAATTTACATATCATACATATAGGTGGGCTCCCTCTACCGTGCTAGTAAACTTTTCACACCTGACATTATCCTATACCTCTACAAAGCCATCATCAGCCAGAAAAGGTAAAAATAAAAGTCGCCAACATAATAGGTCCTTCACTATCCACCAAGCTCCAGCCCCTATCCCACCGCCGCAATATTGCTTCCTTGTGCATGTTTTACAAGTACTTACATGGATTGTGCTCTGATGAACTTGCTGCTCTGGTGCCCCAACGACGTAAATTTACTAGACTAACCCGACAATCTGCCTCATCCCATCCATTCACTGTAGAGGTCCCCGCTATGCCGAAGAGCTTTCTACTCCAAAATTATCTTTTCTCGTAGTGCTAGACTCTGGAACTTCCTCCCTGCTTCTTGTTTTCCTGACGGTACTGACAGGCAGAAATTTAAAACCAATGTAAATAGACTTCTCGCTGCACAGCTCCCTATTAAGGTTGACCCTCCCTCCCCGAAAAAAACACTCTCACCCTTTTTCTCAGTAGCCCCTTACATCTACAGTGGCGGTCTGCCTTGTTTAAGGTGAACTATATTTAAGTATACATATATATATATATATATATATATATATATATATATATATATATATGGCGTAAGTTACACGATAATTCATAAACTAGAAATGTCGTGGTGGACAAAATGTGTGAAAAATGAAAAACGGAAAACAAGTTAAAGTGCTGGAGAGAAACAAAAACAATTATCCATGCTTGAGGGATTCTGTCGTACGCTTTCTTGTAGTCAACCCATGCCATAGATATGTTCTTTTTTTTGCTTTTAACTTCTTTTAGGATCTTTTGATCTATGTATAACAGTTCATGCGTCCCTGTTTTCCATTTCTGGCATCCTTTTTGTTCCTCGGGAAGTAGTCCACGACTGTTCAGGGAATGGTAAATTTGCTCTCTAAGTTGTGCCGTTAGGATTTTCGACATTATCGGTAAACAGGTTATTGGTATGTAATTGCTTGGGGTCGTTCCCTTCTTGGTGTCTTTTTGCATGAGCGTTGTCCTTCCTTTGGTCATCCACTCTGGTATGTCTGTTTTATGGATACACACTCTCAGTTTCTGTGCTAGCCTTTCATGTAGGGTCGTGAATTTTTTGAACCAGTACGCATGTATTCCATCGTGACCTGGTGCTTTCCAGTTTGCCATTTTCTTTAGTGTTGTCTTAATAGTTTCTTCATTAATTTCTGTTTCCGTTCTTTCTTCAATTTCTAGCAGTTTATCTTTCATGTCTTTCAGCCATTTAGCATTTTTGTTGTGATCTTCAGCATTTTCCTATATCTTGCTCCAGAAATGTTTTGTTTGTGTCGGGTCCGGTTGTTTTGTTGTTCTTCTTTCTCCGTTTACGTTTTTGTAAAACTGGCTTTCATTGTTTTCAAAGGTCCTGTTCTGTTTGTACTGTTCCGATTTGTATCTGTATCGTCTCAATCTTCCTTTTTTTGCAGCTATCTTTTGTTTAGTTATTCATGTTTCTTATTTAGTCTTTCCTTGCGATTCAGATTTCTGCTCTTCCATCGTTCACTGTTGTTCTCCTTCATCCTATTTACGGATTTAGCTTCCTTTTGATGTTTGGTGATCCGGGTTTCCAGTCTGATCTCCTATACAGATTTCGTCTGTCCATTCCTTTGGTCAGTCTTCTTTTCCCGTTTTAGTTTCATACTTATTGATTTTGCCCCCGCATATATCAAGTTGTTTAGATGTGTGATAGTTTCTGTTAGGATGTGCGTGAGTACTCTGTTTACTTTCTCTGTTTTAACTTTTAACTTCTTCCAGTCTTCGTTCCTTAGGGATGGAAGTTTTGTTTGGTTCTCGGACATTAATCGTTTGATGTTTCCCACTACTCTTGCTTCTTCCTCAGATAGTTCTATAGTTTCGTCGTCTTCGCCTTCTTCAGTTTCTGTATTTATGTGTTTCCTGTCTTCTTGCTGGGAGTTTTCGTCAAGTGGTGTGTCTTGATCTGTCACGCCATTTATCTTTTGTTTAATTTCCGTTAATCCCATCTCCGAGAACCATCCTCTCTTGAGTATCTGTCTTGCTTGATCTTCTATCCTTTGTGCCGTTGTATGGTATTCAGTAGAAATGTCCCAACGATGTTTCATTCGTTTCCGATATCCTCTTTCTGTGGGGTAGCGGCTTTTGTAGTAGCATTCCATTACCAGTCTGTTCTCTTTTGTGGTCTATTTCTTTCTATGGCTTTTTGGTCTGTTATTTTCATTCTTGAATTCTTGTGTTTGATCAGTGTCCTTATCTTTTTGGAATTTGATGGGTTACCTACCTGTTTTTTTGTCCGTAGTCTTGTTCCTGAAATTAAAGGAGCCAACATTCGCAGGATGCGGACCGGGTCGCCCATGTGGGCCATCGAGGAAGCACCTGCCCATCATGACACTCAGATCTTTCTTCTGAGTCCCACGGCGTTTATTTGTATTTATGACATTTATCATGGTTTGGGGTTTGTGGCAACACCAGGCCCAGGCTTAGTTTACCTGTGATTCTGTCACAGGGATAGTGTTTCTCTCATTTTCATGAAATTCAAAGTGCACTATCACACATACATTTACGAATAAAATAATAATGAAAAGAATAAATGAATAATAATAATAATAATAATAATAATAATAATAATAATAATGAATATATAAATAAAAAATAAATAAATAAATAAATAAATAAAAATATGATATATATATATACATATATATATATATATATATATAAAATATTAGGTATGTGCAAAAATGGCCGCCTCTTGTGCGGACTATTCTTATTAAAAAGGGCTTATCATAAATTATTTAATTTGTTTCCGTGTAAACGTTTATTGTTTTGAAAAATAAAAGCCTAAACTTAATCTCTAAACGAAAAAAACTGCATATTTACGTGTGAAAAATAAATTAAAATGAAATATGTAATCACGGCGACTGAAAACCCCAAAAATTCAGTTAATTTTGAACTTTGAGAAAATTACTTGTAAAAATCCCTTGAAAGATAAATATAAGTTTTTGGGAACTATTTCAAAGATAATTATTAAATTAAAGTCATAATATATTGAATTTTAAAAAATCCCACATTTTACTAAAAATTAGCAAAATTATCCCCCAAAAGTCATAAATGAGTAAAATCCGGGGTCACATAATCGGCAAACAACTTTGTTATTCAAACTATATGGAAGACAATAAAATGTCATAATTTATCATTTTTAACTTTATATATAAAAATGGTTTTGTAATAGTTTATAGAAGTTGAAAAATTATTATCCATTAATTTCTTTATTTTTTTTTAACGCTACAAACAAGTTTAAGTACTCTTATTTTTTTATAATAAAAAGGGAAATGCTTATTTAATTAAAATATTTGTGAGTGTACGCAATTAACATCTTATTTTATTTTGTAACTAAAAAGGTTCATGTTAACTTGGTATTGGTTTTTAATTATTGATAACGTCTGTTTACCAATGTTTTTTTCTTAGAATTTGAAATAAAACTTTTTTTAAATATTAAAAATTATTTTTACGTTACGAACTGCGTCAATTTTATCATTTTATTTTACATGATTTAAAACTTTAGTTACTCGATTTATTCTTTGTCGTAACGATAAATTACATTAATTCTTTTCAAAATAAAGTGTATTTTTTAACTTTTAAGTGTGAGAAAGTAAATTTAAGTCAATGACTATACTGACAATTTATTCATTAGAAAATAAAATTTAATGCGCTGTTGATGCCACGTTCATGTATGAAAATGAAATATACTTATGTCGCATTTTTTATTTTCCCAGAAACTCTAATCATTAAAATCACATGAAATATTTTTTGCAATTATATTATTTTTTTTTAGTGAAAGTATTGATTAAACAATGCTTCATTCAATAGTAAATTCGCTAATTCAAAAAATTAATTTTTCTTCGAGCTATAGTGATTTTGTTAACACGGTATTTGAGGGCATTTTTCGTAATATATAAAAAGAATATTAGAATTTTGTTTAATTGTTAACATCTACAATGCTTTATTTTGATAAAAAAAAAAACAAATCATGCATTTTTTAAATTAATACATAAAAATATAACTTTAGTAAAGGTGTATTTTGTGTTAAAAAAATAATACATCTTCACCAAGATTTAAAAGAAAAAAATGGTTTTATTATATTCCGTGATTGTGAATTAATTAATATTGAGAATTTCATTCAAATTGTTTCATTTCCTGAATTTTTGCGAATTATTATTATTATTATTATTATTATTAGAGTGTTATTACCAGTGGCGAATGCTATTTTATTAATTGTGGGTTATAATTTTTGTTATGTATATGGCTTCGAAGACTTTTAGTCTGTTGGTGCAGTTGTTTTTATGCCTGATCTTTGTATTAGTTGTTAATATTTATAGTAGTTCGGTTGATTTTATGCTGTATTTTGTGCTGCTAGTATCATTTAAGTGATGCGTATGGAGTCGGGATAGCATTGTAGGTGTATGGTTAATATAAGTACTGTGTTTGTCAGTTAAAATATAAGACTGGTCTTTAATGACGCTTGCATAAAAAATTACTTGCGGCTGAACAATACATATATATATATATATATATATATATATATATATATATATATATATAATTCTCTGGGAATTGAAACTGCATTTCCTTTGCCACTGATCTATACATATATATATATAAATATATATATATATATATATATATACACTCATACACATGTATATACATATATATATACATACATATACACATATATTCATATATATATACACATGTGTATACATATTTCGAAATAAACACATGCACTTACATACACACATACATAATGTCTAGGTTAGTAATTCACTCCAAAATATCCTTAGCCGGCAGAAAAAAGATTCTACAGTGATGTGCCAGAGTGATCAGCACCGACGGGGATCAAGTACCCGAGTTGCGTACTAGTATGTGTCTTAGTGATGATGATAGACCCTACGTAGAACGAAGTGGAGATATAAGACTAGTACATATACTCAACAGGAATCGACTATCCAAGCACGATCCTACCCGGCGTCGGACTGTCTGGTAAAAGTGGCGTTAGGTGTACATTGCGATTAACCACGCACAAAGCCGGTTATAAACCAGATGGAAGATTGGAATTTTGGCAAAATCTTAATCACCAATAGGCTGATAACATGTCAACCCTTTGGAGATCGCGAGCCCTTTTAATGGAGACAAAGAAAACGAGTAATGTTTTTTTTATAATGGCGATGAAATCTAAAAGAGAAATCGCATTTATCAGTTTGGATAGGCGCGCCCCTCCCAACTCCTTAGAGAGGAAGATGAGACCCAGCGAAAGGGATGGGAGAGGGATAGTGCATAGAGATGAAGATTCTCAGTAAGAGAAAAGTCAGTTAGTCAGTAACAGCCTGGACTCAGAACAGTCCAGTCGCTCACACGCACAGAGAGAGACGACGAAATAGCTTAGCGCGAAAGACATTACCATACGATAGACATTAATTCAACGTTAAATCAACCCTTTTCATTTATTTTGTTAATAATTATTTTTATTCAAAAAGACCTCGCCGATGTTGTTGAAGTATTTCTATTATTGGTTTGTTCTGCTTGAATAACCTTGCCTTCACAGAGACGAGACGGACAAAGCCATCACTGTCATCATCATCATCCCGACCCGGAGGAAATTCGACCGAGATATTTTGTTATTGCCACTACGACGATCGGCCAGAGAGTGTTCACGGTTTGGCAAGATCTCTGTGTAGAGAACCAGAGGCGTGAGCACAGAGATAGAGACACGAGTGGAGTACTATGTTATATCTGATGCCATAACGCAGGATCAGAGTGGGATACCATGTTATAAGTGGTTCTATGACATAGGATCAGAGTGGGGTACCTTTTTATAGTTAACCTTTAAAAAGGTTATAATTTAGATGTTATATATTGTAAAAGGCCTAACACGTGATCATGTTGCAAATACGGAATCTCATCACATATACGTATTTTTGAAAAGATATAAATTGCCGCACAGTTCGAACTCAAGAGGATTAAGAGAGTCAGTCAAAAGTACGCGCCAAAAAATGGACGCCAAAAAACACATACGTATAGAAAGATTTAACATGGATGCTAAAATAAAATAAAATAAAATAAAAACAAAATAAAATAAAATAAAATAAAATAAAATAAAAATAAAATAAAATAAAATAAAATACTATCTTGAAAATGTTTTTTTAATTCAACGTGAGAAACCGAAAGAAATGCTGATGGACAGAGTCTATTATGCTCATAGGTGACCACGTTTACCATTTAATATCATATTGCAAGCGTGACGGACGAATGTACGGATTGAGAGGTCAGTTTGATAACACGCATTTAGCGATGAGAATGTTATTTCAGCTGTAAGAGTGAGAAAAATGTATTTCACGATTGGCAAAAGGACAGACATAGCGTTATATATAGATGTATGGACGCATCTCTTACACTATTTTCTCGATTTCACTTTCACATTGATTTCTTTCACAAGCGGGTTTAGCGATCCTCTTTAAAATAAAGCGTGAAAAACGACCGCTTAAAATCCTATTTAAAACTTTAAGCTGACGAATAAACCGATAAACTCCTATTCGAGACATTATCTTGTTAGAGACATGTTCCGGCTAACGGATGGTCACACCCTCTTATGTACATATATATATATATATATATATATATATATATATATATATATATATATATATGTACGTTCACATCGCCAGATCAAATCGAACATAGTATTCGTCTAGAACATTTTAAGAATAAACTGCATCAATTCAGAAATATTGATGTAACAATGAATTTTAAAATAAATTTTTGATCGATTTACTGTAATATTGAACCGAGTGTTCGACGAAAATTTGATAATTATTTGATTAAAATAACCAGAAAAGCCAAACGGTAATTTTGGTGTGTGAGAGCTGAAGATCACAGACGACTAGAAAGCAACGAAATATTTAAAGAGGCTACCTTTATTACAAGAATTCGCGCCGCGTTAAAGAAAATCCGAAATCATGGATGCAGCTCAGTGTTTCTTAAATACGTAAATAAAGTATATTTATTAATTTGGGAATGTATTATTTATTTTCTCTACCAAACAATCAAAGCAAACATTTATATATAATTGTTCGCATTTTTTTTTGTTTACAGACAATAGTAATATAGTTTCTTTTATACGCTATTGTATAAATACTGTTATATATATATATTGGGTGTGCATATGTATATGTATGTATGTGTGTGTGTGTATGTGTATACATTTATATATATATGTTGTGTGTAGATGTAAGTATATATGTATGTGTGTGTATATGTATGTATACATATATGTGTGTGTAGGGATAGGTGTGTATATATGTGGGGATGTATGCAGATGTAATCGGTTATTTACTTAAAATAAGATAGCGAATCAAATTAAGTGTATAATATTATAACTAGACATTATTAGATTAGAATTAATTATAGGCTTCCATAGATTATAAACTAATGTAAGATGAACTTGTGAAAATCAGAGTATTTTTAATTTTCAAATTGATTTTGACGCGCGAATCTAGAGAGAATGAGGGCACGAGAAGTGTCAACCCGCTGATGACACGAGAACAGGTCTTATCATATTCCCTTTCCTCTCGTTCCGTGTGCCGGGCGGAAAGCTGAATTTCGGGCTAGCCAAAAATTGTGTGTGTGTGATGTTAAGAATAGGTATATGTGTGCGTATGTATGGAGGCGTATGTCGCCAGGTCGGAGATGTAGAAAGAATATGTGCGCTTAACCCAGACGTTATTATTTAATAAAAATAAACAAAAAAAACCATAAGATTCCCTAGATTACTTTAGTTAAATTTAAGATGTTAATTCCTACTCGCTCTATGTTGGGTGTTCAAAATGGCTGCTACCACCACTCCCTCTGATTGTGTTAGAAGTGCCGAGGATAATTCAGTTTTCTATCAGTATCAAAAATGTAATTGTCAAGGTGGATGCTTGAATAAAACCGCAAGGTTGAAATAAATTATTGCATCGACAATCATGTAATTTCGTGTTATTATATTTTAAGGTATTATTGCTCTGTTTACCACATTGAGCTCTCTTACCCGGATTTCTTCCTGGAATTTTTCCATTATAACACTATTTACTGGCTCCACTACGTGTTGAGCTCTCACAGGAATTCTTGTATCGGAATTACTTCAGTTTTGAACTGAGGATGGAGAAATTTACACCGTCATATTCACTGAAAAATATACCTTTTCCCAGCCTACATAGCTTCACTTTCACTCTTATGGACAGAATAACGGACTTTACCAACAGACTAAGATGGAAAGCGTATTTCTTTTTAAAGAATGAGGATTCTGATTACAAGGAAACCTTTACTTTCAGGTCACAGAATACCTGTAAACCCATTGAGGCTTTGAGGTCTTTCGAGACTGATCTTTTCGACCTAGTCAAAAGAATTAAGTTCCGAAGATATTCAAACCAATTTCAGTCCACTCTGAAGAAAGACATCGCAGAGATCAAGAGGTCGAACAAAGTTTGGGTGAAGGCTGATAAGTCAGCGAATATTTACAAGATGTGCCCATCCGAGTATAAAAAAACTATTCTGGAAAAGATCTGTAATAATTACAGAAAAGATACCCACGGCACTGAAAAGATAATTAATGAGGAAACCAAGGACTTTGCGTCCAGGCTGAACATCGAGGATAGAGTGGGGAAAATCGATTACAAAGACGCATACATACTTATCAAGGACCACAAGAAAAATTTCCACATTAAAAAACAAGCTAGACTGATCAACTCTACGAAATCGGAACTCGGCCATGTATCTAGGGAGTTCCTCAAGAACATCATTAAAGTAACTCTGGAGGCTACCAAATTCAACCTTTGGAAGGATTCTTCGGATACTATCAAATGGTTTATATCAATTGAAAATAAGAGGAATGCCTCCTTTATACAATTCGATATTATGGAATTTTACCCCTCGATTTCCAAGGAGTTACTTACGAACAGCATTAACTATGCTAGGAATTTCGTGGATATATCCGATGAACAGGTAAGAATAATTATGGCATGTCGCAGATCCATCCTTACAAACAACCACGAAACATGGATTAAATTAAACAACAACAGCTTCGATGTTCCGATGGGTGCCTTTGACTCAGCACAGATTGCCGATCTGGTGGGCATATTTATAATGTACACACTCAGCAGAATTGTAGAGCCTAATTTAGTTGGTTTATACAGGGATGATGGACTAATTATCATCCCTAATAGTGACGGCCCCCTGGTATCCAAAATACATAAAAAAATAATAAGAGCCTTTAAATACCTAGGATTTAAAATAGACGTAACCCCAAATTGTAAAGAAGTAAACTATCTAGACATTACACTAGACTTAAAAAAGGGGACTTACAAACCCTTCAACAAAGATAATCACACACCATCATATATCAATATTAGATCTAATCACCCGAACTGCATAATCAAACAAGTACCTAAAACGATTAATACTAGAATTAATAAACTTTCGGCGAACAAGGAAATTTTTGAAACAAACAAACATTTATACAATAGAGCGCTAGAAAAAAGTGGATATAGTGATAAACTCAAATATATCAAGAAAGAAAATAAAAATAAATCCAGGAATAGAGGCCGTAACATAACATGGTTCCATCCTCCGTACTGCCAACTATCTAACATCAACATCGGGAAAGTATTCTTGAACCTAGTAGATAAGCATTTTAGCATGAATAATCCACTCAGAAAGATATTTAATAGAAAAACCATAAAAATTAGTTACTCTTGTACCAAAAACATGGATAAAATAATCAGCACCCATAATCGTAAATTACTAAACAATTCTAGTAAAAATAAGGTTACAGTAGATAAATGTAATTGCCAAGTTAAAGAGAACTGCCCACTGGACGGTAACTGTAAAGTTGAGTGTGTGGTGTATAAGGCCACTATTCATCCGGAAGATAATAACAGGGACAATAAAGTCTACATCGGCATCTCCGCGGGTAACTGGAAACAACGCTTTTATGACCACAAACACTCTTTTAACAACCCAGATCTCAAGAACAAAACAGAATTAGCGAAACAATGGTGGCTTCTGAAAAATGAGAACCGGTCCCCGGTGGTTTCGTGGTCAATACTATGCTTTTCGGATATCCCAAATGGATTTAGGCAGAGATGCAATTTATGTTTAGAGGAGAAAATAAGAATCCTAAAATACGACCGCAATAATCTTTTAAACAAACGCGATGAATTGATGGCGAAATGCAGACATAAATGCAAATTTAAAATTACCAATATCTAATAATCTGATAGACCTCTAGACTTAGAACGGTTAGATACCAAATAGATCAGTTACGGTAAACCCCATAAATATTTACATTAATATCTGTTATGAACATGTAATTACTGACCTGGTGACATTAGTTATAGTTGTGTTTCGGATGTATGCATATACGATTGTACCTTAAGATATTCGTGTATTCAGAGTACTTACTTGAAATAAGATAGCCTTATATTTGCTAGGTATCCATGCGCGTGCGGATGCGCGTGTATGCGGGCATTAGTGTATATGTATGTATGGTAAGAATAGGAGCGTATATATAAGTACATTTGTTTTTGTATGTATATATATGTGTACATGCATGCATGTGTTTGTGTACGTGCTAGCTTGGATGTGTGTGTGTGTATGTGTGTGTATGTATGTACTGCATATTTGCCTTATCAATGTATGCTTGTATTTAATTAAACTCTTACCCCGGTTATTTAAAACTTTCCAGGACGTATGTATTATTTTACATATGGGTATGTATGTGCAATTTAAGACTTCCCAGGACGTATATATTATTTTATATATATGTATGTGTATGTATGTAGATATGTGTATGCATGGGTGCAGGTGTATGTGTGCATGTATGGGCATGTGCGAGTATAGGAGTATAGGTATGTGTGTACGTATGCGTATGACTGAGTATGTATATAGGTATGTGTACATGTGTGCATTTGTGTATGTCTATGTATACATGTATGTGTATCTCTATTTTGCACATCTGTGGCTATGTGTGCATGTGCGTATATACGTGTGTATATGTATATGTGTGTATGTGTGTGTATGTACATATGTTTGTGTGTGTGTGTGTGTAGGTATACATTCATTTAGTAGGGATGTTCTTTAATGAATACTTAAAGACGAAACACATTTATCTTCGATGTCTTAAAATTTTCAATTCAAGGTAGTAGGTTTGGGTGTGCATATGTATATGTATGTATGTGTGTGTGTGTATGTGTATACATTTATATATATATGTTGTGTGTAGATGTAAGTATATATGTATGCGTGTGTATATTTATGTATACATATATGTGTGTGTAGGGATAGGTGTGTATATATGTGGGGATGTATGCAGATGTAATCGGTTATTTACTTAAAATAAGATAGCGAATTAAATTAAGTGTATAATATTATCACTAGACAATATTAGATTAGAATTAATTATAGGCTTCCATAGATTATAAACTAATGTAAGATGAACTTGTGAAAATCAGAGTATTTTTAATTTTCAAATTGATTTTGACGCGCGAATCTAGAGAGAATGAGGGCACGAGAAGTGTCAACCCGCTGATGACACGAGAACAGGTCTTATCATATTCCCTTTCCTCTCGTTCCGTGTGCCGGGCGGAAAGCTGAATTTCGGGCTAGCCAAAAATTGTGTGTGTGTGATGTTAAGAATAGGTATATGTGTGCGTATGTATGGAGGCGTATGTCGCCAGGTCGGATATGTAGAAAGAATATGTGCGCTTAAACCAGACGTTATTATTTAATAAAAATAAACAAAAAAAACCATAAGATTCCCTAGATTACTTTAGTTAAATTTAAGATGTTAATTCCTACTCGCTCTATGTTGGGTGTTCAAAATGGCTGCTACCACCACTCCCTCTGATTGTGTTAGAAGTGCCGAGGATAATTCAGTTTTCTATCAGTATCAAAAATGTAATTGTCAAGGTGGATGCTTGAATAAAACCGCAAGGTTGAAATAAATTATTGCATCGACAATCATGTAATTTCGTGTTATTATATTTTAAGGTATTATTGCTCTGTTTACAACATTGAGCTCTCTTACCCGGATTTCTTCCTGGAATTTTTCCATTATAACACTATATATATATATATATATATATATATATATATATATATATATATATATATATATATATATATATATATATATATATATAAATATTTTGAGGTACTAAACTTATAAATACATTTCTCTAAGGACCTTTCGACTATCATCTCGTCAGGAGAAAATCGATAGTTTTAATTAATAATATTGCTCTTTCTTTCGACAATATTATTAATTAAAACTATCGATTTTCTCCTGACGAGATGATAGTCGAAAGGGCCTTTAGAGAGATTTCCGCGTATCATTTTTAAATGTATATATATATATATATATATATATATATATATATATATATATATATATATATATATAAATAAATGTTTTGAGGTACAAAACTTATAAATACATTTAAAAATGATACGCGGAAATCTCTCTAAGGACCTTTCGACTATCATCTCGTCAGGAGAAAATCGATAGTTTTAATTAATAATATTGCTCTTTCTTTCGACGATATTATTAATTAAAACTATCGATTTTCTCCTGACGAGATGATAGTCTAAAGGGCCTTAGAGAGATTTCCGCGTATCATTTTTAAATGTATATATATATATATATATATATATATATATATATATATATATATATGTCTGTGTGTGTGTTTGTGTGTGAGTGAGTGTGTTACAGAAGTTCGGATAAGCATGATACTTTAGGTTTCCAGCTAAGGGGAGTTCTGGCAAGACATCTAGTGTTTCTCGAGTCTTCATAACCCGATCTCTGGATTTTGTTAACAACGTTTTGGTCGGCGATTTTCGTAAACATCATGAATAAATAAATATCACGCTCTTATTACTGAATAATCGAGCGCTCTATGACTTTTTTTATCACACGAAATCAGAAATTATATATATATATATTCATTTATTCATATATTTATAAATATATTTATATATCATATTTTAAATCGATTATGAAAAAATCAGAGACTGTAACAAATATTGACGGTGACAATTTTAACTAGAGTAAACTATTTTAACTAGAGTAAAAATGTATGTTGAATGAATCATGTTCAATGATGGTAGATCTGATTTTACTCCTACGTCGTCTGGAAACAAGTAAATAAAAACCTTTATAAATCGGTCATTATGTTCTTTCTTAACTTTTCAATGAATGAACAAATTGGTGAATATCCATTCTCCTTCACATATCCTCGTCCAAAAATAATTCGATTCATGATTATCGATCTGATGAGAAGCAGCTCGATTAACGAATTGAGTCAATTTATGTTTTAATTAATATTTCGATTAATCAGTCTTTGAGTATCACGATTTAAATATTAATTTTTCAAGATGGCGACGTGTTTCTTTGTTGTCGACGGCAATTGGATTCTTTTGGCGATCAACATAAAAGAGAGATCAGAAACAAAATTGTTAAGATGCTTTATAAAGAAATCAATCAGGGCTTTATCTTCAAAAAAATGAAATTGAAAAGATAGGAGAAAAAATTGGAACACTCAAAACTGTATTAATTATCAGAATTTCAATGTTTATTCCTCTGTCTCTGTCTGTCTGTCTGTTTGTCTGTCTATCTCTACATATAACTATCTTTTTCAGGATGTTATTAGATTTTTAATTGCTTAAAATTTAATTAACTATTCTTTATCTTGTCCTGATATTTATTAATAGCATTGAAGTAGAAGTCAGCCTTCTACTGCAGTATATATATATATATATATATATATATATATATATATATATATATAGAGAGAGAGAGAGAGAGAGAGAGAGAGAGATAGAAGAAAAAAGAGTGATAAATATGCGACGATTGTCTAAATTTATTTCAAATTTCAATTGTTCAATGCAAGGTGTAATCAGTAATAAACTAGTGTTTATTTTTCTTTCCTTAAGCCAAGGCTTTTCAAAGATCGAAATCTTATCATCAGAGGAGAAATACAGATGGATAAGTTGGCTTTCGAAAAAACCAAAATTCAAATATTTGAAAAATATGAGAATTGTTATAAAAAAAAGATTTCGATCTTTGAAAAGCCTTGGCTTAAGGAAAGAAAAATAAACACTAGTTTATGACTGATTACACCTTGCATTGAACAATTGAAATTTGAAATAAATTTAGACAATCGTCGCATATTTATCACTCTTTTTTTCTTCTATCTCTACTATTGCTCTATCTCGTATATTGAGCTAATCCTTTTCACAATAGGTTCCATATACTATAAGTTTTCACTTTGGTTTATTTTGATCCTATATATATATATATATATATATATATATATATATATATATATATATATATATATATATATATATATATATATATGAAGAAGAAGAATGAAAAGGAATTAGAGAAGCAAAAGCCAAATCAAAATTCAATTCAATTGCTCAGAGCAAGGTATATTCCGCAAAAAGGCAATTTATTCAAGTTAAATTTTTTTGCCCTGTGTTTCTTTCCCTACAACTTTTATTTTATTTTATTTTTTCAAATTTTAAATCTTGGCCTTTGCCAACTAATCTATCCCAGCGACTTCCTCTGATGATAAGGTTTTGATCTTTGAAAAGCCTGGCTTAAGAAAAATTTAACTTGAATAAATTGCCTTTTTGCGGAATATACCTTGCTCTGAGCAATTGAATTGAATTTTGATTTGGCTTTTGCTTCTCTAATTCCTTTCCATTCTTCTTCATATCTACCTGCTCTATCCTGGATATTGAGCTGTATACTCTTCACAATAGGTTTTACCTTTCCTAAAAGTTCGCTTTTAGTACACCACTTTATATATATATATATATATATATATATATATATATATATATATATATATATATATATATATATGAATACAGGGGTTTAATTAAGTAATGGTAACACCTTGAAATTTTAAATAAATCGAACCTTATGAATCTCATGCGAACAGTTTTTGTTCAAACGTGATCATCCAGATAATTGTTAAGCTCCGCTTTAATTTTGGGTGCTGTGATCTTGTGCTCTCCACAATCTTAACAAGAACGCTATAATCTCTTGC
This sequence comes from Sepiola atlantica, assembly GCA_963556195.1. Lineage (NCBI taxonomy): Eukaryota > Metazoa > Mollusca > Cephalopoda > Sepiida > Sepiolidae > Sepiola > Sepiola atlantica. The sequence goes on from OY744519.1 coordinate 2,504,114, forward strand.
AATCTTCTGACAGCTTCAGCTTTCTTCAAAAACTTTGGTTCAGAAGAGGGTGTATCCCTTCTTTTTCATAGGCTGATATCACTTTCGTGACAGTTCCTCTCAATACGGCCACCCTCTCAGCCACTTCTGTTACAGTAGCACTAGTAACACGGGCACTAACAATTTGCCTTCTATAGAAATCTTATAGATTTGTCATTAAAATTGTTATAACAAATATGCACTTTCTGAAATAAGAATGAATTTCACCAACTAATCCAAAGTAATAATTAACATTAATGAAAAAAAATAAAACCAACATTTTCATAATTTGTTCAATTTTTATGGGTGTTTACAAAATTGATGCAAAATTCACGAAGTGTTTTCTTTTGTACAATCCTTGTATATATATATATATATATATATATATATATATATATATATATATATATATATATATATCAATTCGTGTGTATATCTATTTAACTTAGTATAAGAAAAACCTCGTTTATGTAGTTAAAGGCCCCTTTGTAGATGACGTTTCAAGCAATAAAGAAAAAACATATTCGTGGGCATGACTAATTCAACTCTGTCTAGACGTCTTTCTTTCCACCTATCTGACACTAGCGCAATAACACAGCATCTAATAACTAATAATATGTGCCTCCACTCAAAAATTCGAGGAGTTCTTGTATATAATCTATATTAGAAATACTAATACGACTAAACCATCACTAAACATTTTGAAGTATATGTTCTTTAATCAATACAACCTATATTTTGAGCACTTTCTCCACACTGCTCCCACGCAAATAGTTTTCTTCACATTCTACAATTCATTTGACTTATTTTCAACGGAAATTTACCACCCGGACAATCTTTATATATTTTTCACGGAATTATTCTTTTCATTCACTGCGTTTTTTTAACAAAAATTCCTTTAATAATAATTTTCATATTTTGCAAATATTTGAACTTTGTTTTTTTCGAAAGCCAACTTATCCATCTGTATTTCTCCTCTGATGATAAGATTTCGATCTTTGAAAAGCCTTGGCTTAAGGAAAGTTAATAAACACTAGTTTATTACTGAATACACCTTGCATTGAACAATTGAAATTTGAAATAAATTTGGACAATCGTCGCATATTTATCACTCTTTTTTCTTCTATCTCTACAATTGCTCTATCTCGTATATTGAGCTAATCCTCTTCACAATAGGTTCCATCTACTAAAAGTTTCACTTTGGTTTATATTTGATCCTATATATATATATATATATATATATATATATATATATATATATATATGTATATATATATGTATATATATATGTATATATATATATGTATATATATATATATGTATATATATATGTATGTATATATATATATATATATATATATATATATATATATATATATATATATATATACTAGAAGAATAGCCGTTCCAGGACAGTTTAAATTAATTCCGTGAATACAACAGTTTTCCCCACTTTTATGTACTTTTACGAATATTAAAATCACGATGTATTAGTATAAAACCTTATATCTAGAATCCGTATTTTATTTTGATCAAAATCCATTAAGTCACTTTGATTCTAAATTTTAGGCTTGATGAATATAGCGTAATTCGTGTTTAATATATTTCTATTTTATTTTACGAATATCGGATAATTTTTTTTTTTTAATGTAAGATTGTGCCAATATTATGCTCCCTATTACTATTTAAAATACTCCAGAGAAACCGCAATTATGGAAATATTTATTAATTGCTATCTTATACTTGAAGGGTTCGCAGGCAAAACGCGATAAACGCGATTTCAAAAAATATTGTTGACTAACCTCTACTAAAAATGTTACATTTCATCACGTTAACACGCACAAAACCATTTCGTTAAAGTATTGTTATGTTGGTTTTATATTCTTGCTTTATATTTCATAAAGCTTTTGTAGTTTAATTAAAGATTTGAAATATTCGTTAATTTGCTCAATTTGAAAATATCGGATTTATCGCGTTTTGCATTCAAACTTTTCACTTATTGTTTAAATTTAACAAATTTTAAAATATTTGAATTTCCAGAAGAACTTCACCCTTTGTTTATCCCAGTTGTATGAAACAAAATAAAACTAAATATAGCCCACATTATTCTCTTCCAAAATTTATAATGATCAGTTAATGAGTTTAAAAGTAAAACGTTTGCAACACATATACGCATACCTTGCTTCATCTAGATAGATATATAAGTCGTTTTGTTCATATCGCTTTATCTTTTAATCCGACTTCATCGTAATATGTCAATATGTTTTTCTCGTGACCTAGTTATTGATTCATTACCATCAAAATTTATTCTTCTCAAAATCGTTGGGTTCGGTGTCCTTCAAATTATTTACCTAATTTTAATCTATCTTGTGGAATTAAATCAAGCGAATTGTTATCCATGTTTTATTAGAACAGATCAGTAAACATTCAAAATAGTTTCGTCTATATATATTAAGTTCGTTTATTGCGGATCTGTAAGAATCGATGTTCGCAAACTCAATATAGATATGTTAAGAATTCTGTAACAGCAATAATTTCAAGCATGGTTTTCTTTGTAAACATAAGACAAATGACGGCGTCTTATTTTACTTAGCAGTATTAAGCTTTTAAATTAAAGTACATGTATTATTTTTGGAAGCACTTGGCAGTATAAATATTTTAAATTAAAGTACATGTATTATTTTTGGTAGTATAAATATTTTAGATTAAAGTACATGTTTTATTTTTTGTAGCACTTGGTAGTATAAATATTTTAGATTAAAGTACATGCATTATTTTTGGTAGCAATTGGTAGTATTACTATTTAAAATAAAAGCACATGTATTATTTTTGGTAGAACCTGGTAGTATTACCATTTTAAATTAAAGTACATGTATTATTTTTGGTAGCAATTGGTAGTATTACTAGTTTAAATTAAAGTACATGTATTATTTTTGGTAGCAATTGGTAGTATTACTATTTAAAATCAAAGTACATGTATTATTTTTGGTAGCACCTGGTAGTATTAATATTTTAAATTAAAGTACATGTATTATTTTTTGTAGAACCTGGTAGTATTAATATTTTAAATTAAAGTACATGTATTATTTTTGGTAGCACTAGGTAGTATTAATATTGTTAATTAAAGTACATGTATTATTTTTGGTAGATCTTGGTAGTATTAATATTTTAAATTAAAGTTCATGTATTATTTTATGTAGAACTTGGTAGTATTCATATTTTAAATTAAAGTACATGTATTATTTTTGGTAGCACCGGGCAGTATTAATATTTTAAATTAAAGTACATGTATTATTTTTGGTAACACTTGGTAGTATTAATATTTTAGATTAAATTACATGTATTATTTTTGGTAGAACCTAGTAGTATTAATATTTTAGATTAAAGTACATGTATTATTGGTGATAGCACTTGGTAGTATTACTATTTTAAATTAAAGGACATGTATTATATTTGGTAGCACTTGGTAGTATTAATATTTTAAATTAAAGTGCATGTATTATGTTTGGTAGCAATTGGTAGTATAAATATTTTTAATTAAAGTACATGTATGAGAGGAAGCAATTAGTAGTATCAATATTTTAGATTACAGTACATATATTATTATTGGTAGAAGTTGGTAGTTTTAATATTTTAGATTAAAGTACATGTATTACTTTTAGTAGCATTTGGTAGTATTTATATTTTAGATTAAAGTACATGCATTATTTTTGGTAGCATTTGGTTGTATTAAGCTTTTAAATTAAAGCACATGTATTTGTTTCGTAGCACTTTGTAGTGTTAAAATTTTAGATTAAAGTACATATATTATTTTTGGTAGCACTTGGTAGTATTAATATTTTTAATTAATGTGCATGTATTATTTTTGGTAGAACCTGGTAGTATTAATATTTTAAATTAAAGTACATGTATTATTTTTGATAGCACTTGGTAGTATTAATGTTTTAAATTTGAGTACATGTATTGTTTTTGGCAGAACTTGGTAGTATTAATATTTTAAATTAACGTACATGTATTATTTTTGGTAGTACTTCGTAGTATTAATATTTGAACCAAAGTACATGTATTATTTTTGGTAGAATCTGGCAGTATCAATATTTTAAACAAAAGTGCATGTATTATTTTTGGTAGAACTTGGTAGTATTAAGCTTTTAAATTAAAGTACATGTGTTTTTGGAGCAGTGTGTTGTATTAATATTTTAGATTAAAGTACATGTATTATTTTTGGTAGCACTCGGTAGTATTAATATTTTAAATTAAAGTGCATGTTTTATTTTTACAGAACGTGGTTGTATTAATATTTTAAATAAAAGTACATGTATGATTTTTTGTAGAACCTTCTAGTATTAATTTTTTAAACTAAAGTACATGTATTATTTTGGATTAAACCTGGCAGTATTCATATTTAAAATTAATGTACATGTATTATTTTTGGTAGCACTTGGTAGTATTATCATTTTAAATTAAAGTACATGTATTATTTTTGGTAGAACCTGCTAGTATTAATATTCTAAACTTAAGTACATGTATTATTTTTGGTAGAACCTGGTAGTATTAATATTTTAAATTAAAGTACATGTATTATTTTTGGTAGCATTTGGTAGTATTAATATTTTAAATTAAAGTACATGTATTATTTTTGGTAGCACTAGGTAGTATTAATATTTTTAATTAAAGTACATGTATTATTTTTGGTAGCACTTGGTAGTATAAATATTTTTAATTAAAGTACATGTATTATTTTTGGTAGAACTTGGTAGTATTAATATTTTAAATTAAAGTACATATATTATTTTTGGTAGCACTTAGTACTATTAAGCTGTTTAATTAAAGCACATGCATTATTTTAGACAGAACTTGGTAGTATTTATATTTTAAATTAAAGTACATGCATTATTTTTAGCAGAACTTGGTAGTATTAGGTTTCAAATTAAAGTGCATGTATTATTTTGGCAGTGTTACGCTTTAACATTAAGATTCATTAATTATTCTGGCAGTACGTGGTAGCATTAATCTTTTAAATTAAAATACATGTTTTATGATTCGTATTACTTGCAGCATTAAGCTTTAAACTTTAAATACATGTATGATATTGGCAGTACTTGGCAGTATTAAGCTGTTAAATTAAAGTGCATGTATTATTTTTGGCAGGACTTGGTAGCATTAAGTTTTTAAATTAAAGTACATATATTATTTTTAAACGTGCATCAAATAAAAAGTACAGCTGCAGTTGTGAGAGCTCGGCAGTTGTGATCCTAACAATGTAGGTTTTAATACTAGTCCGAATGATCAGGTAATAAGTGTATCTAATAAAGTTTTTTTTCATGAGTGTTATTATTTTCGAATATATCAGTTCCGGGGATTTTAAATATGAAGACTCTGTAAGCCGTGGTTGGCTTTGCTTTTCGTGATGTTTGCTGGTGGAGATTCTGCATGCGCGTGACTATGGATGCACGTTGGTTTTCACTAAATATTAAACACGAAGCCCTTTCTACCTAAAGCTATATAGTCATTCATTAATGCTTCGGAGAGGACAGACTGAGAATAAAAATATTCTAGGCATTTAAATATTATAATTTCTACCTCTCTTCTTGTTTTCTTCCTAACGAAACTCTCCTAACTATATAATGGCACTGTTCAAAATCTAACAGCATTACACCTGATGTTGTGGTCTTCACCGCTTTTAGGTCCATGCATTCCCATGCATATAATATTTGAGATCTGATCTCTGTGCCAGCTAAAGCCACTCACGGACTGGATAAAAATTGATGCCTTAGGACTTCCATAAGAAAACAATTTTCTTTATTAAAAAATAAAAATAATAATTAAAAAAGGGAGTATATTTTGAAATCTAGTAACATTAAATATAACACTAAGAAGAACAAACATATAATCACTAGAAATACTAATAACCCAAACCTGATAGCAATCAACCAAATAGAAATAAGAAAGTTAATAATACAGAGGAAAACTGTGACTGTAGAACTCGTGCACTTTGTCCACTAAAAAATAACTGCCTAACCAAAAGCATTGTTTACCAAGCCGCAATATTTGCAAAGGAAAGTCTAGGGAACAAGAAGTACTACGTGTGTATGACCTCTCTATTTGTTAAAACAGGATAGTACAACCATAAAACACATTCAATAACAAAACACGTCACATATCAATAAATTACTGGGAACTCAAAGAAAGCGGACGCTCGCCAATAATCGAGTGGAAAATAGTACGACAGGGCAGTACTTGAAGAAATTGAGACGACTCGTGTAAGTTATGTTTAAATGAGAAGTTTGAAATTCCAGACTTTAAAGATACCCAAAACGCATTCAACAGTAGAAATAGTAAACAACTGTATGCACAGAATGAACTTTACTTTAGGATAACAATGCATAACTGAATTATTATGAGCTAAACTTGACCAACACTTGGAATGACGACGAATAGCAGAAAAAAAGAAATAAGATTAATCCAGGCCCGCAGTTTTAAAGTGAGGTCACGTATTAATTCGACACATTCATAAATAGAGTGCGTCACCCCTATAAAAAAGACAAGACAAGAGCAAGATTTAAGCAGTGGATTAATTCTGTTTAGGAGGTTTTTAAACCAGCTGTTTTAGTATCATGAAAGAGTGGTGTTACCAACCGGAATTTTTGTTCCATATTTTCGTGGCATAATTTACTGGTTTTTGTATAGAGATGGACATATTACAATTTTAATTGGAAGATTAATAAATATTTAATACATGATATAAATATGAGCCAGGTTGTTTACTCACGTACAATTATTCCATAAAGAGAAAGAAAAAACAATAAGGCTTGAAACAATTGTCAGAGAAAGAAAGAGAGAGTCAACAGATGACGATTAGAACGGAAGTGACGCCGCTGTTACTGACATAGCGTTGCCACGAACAATAGTCAGGGAGATGCGTTGGAACAACCAGGCTGACTAACGGGGCTCGTGCCTAGACGTTGAAATCCTCCGTCTAATATCCTGAAAAATTTAACAGTCTCGGGGCCAAGCACACCCGACGTTTCCACTGAAATTCGTTGGAAGACGAAACGGTCAGTGAGCGAGATATATTTTCCGCATGTTCCGTGCCGGGATTCACCGCGGATTCCGCAATCCTTGCTGGTGAAAAGGAGTCAGCACAAGTGGCGTCCCAGATCAGCGGCTTTCCGGCTCGGAAAGCAAACACAGTCATCCTTAGGCCTGCGACCGTCGCCCCTGTCCAGGCCGACTGGTTCAAGGACTGATGTAAAACCTGCCGAGTCGAGACCTCGCCTGACTACGTCGTTAAGGGCGGAGTGGCGATGCAGGCGGCCGACACTAAATCGACAAGAGAAAGGATACAAGGCAAACTCGTCAACGACCTGCCCACAACGACACCGGTGTGGGTGACACAAACGGAGTCCCAGCTGTTGTGAGACGGTGATCCGGATAGTGTCATTGTCCAAGAGGGTTCCAAGTGTCGCCGAAGGCATGGCACTGAGCCAAGAATTGCTGTAAGGTGAAGCCGACGCTCTAAGGCAGGCAACTCTATGCTGGTTACTGCGACGGACGAGTTCGGCAAACATGGATTGACATTGAATGTCGTCCCAAGATGACTGATGTATGAGATCGGGAGGTTGCTGAAGGTTTGTTGACGTCCATGTTGACAAAACGGCTGTCAAAAGATCTGAAGACAGGGATTCGAGATATGAGGAGAGACGGTTATAGTTGGAAAGGGGCATCCCGGGGTAGAAGGCGCGATATATGAGAACGGATCTGATATTGTATGAGATTATTTTGAGGTTATGTTTTTGGTAGGGGAGTGATTATCGGAAGCCCTTTATGTTCATTTTATAAGAATTCCCTGTCTCTATGGAATAATCCTATATATATATATATATATATATATATATATATATATATATATATATATATATATATATATATATATATATATATATGATATTTAGAAGGCAATACAATGCAGAGGTGTGACGGATAGACACAAGTTGGAGTGAATAAGACATATAATGGTGGAACAAGTTTCACCATTAATATAATGTATGCATATATATATATATATATATATATATATATATATATATATATATATAATTTATTTTTTCACAAACACACATATATCTGTCTATCTACACAATGTTACAATGTTATGTAATACCTGTTCTGCTGGAACCCCCGTATGATATAATATTTTGGGAACTCTTCACTTCTTCAGAACGGTTCTTAACTCAAGTTCAAGCGTGCTTATGCACGCTTGAACTTGAATTGAGTAAGGTTTACTCGTCGAAATCAGTATTAGTCGATCGATTAAATCGATAAAAAAACGTCCGATGGACGGACGGACACGAAACCGCTTTTAGTTATTAGACACAATTCTCTGGAATGTTTGCGGTAGAGGAACTACCTTCACTAGAAATATTGTATATAAAGAAGTTTTGTAAATTGTTTCATGTATTGTTAAGTTTTTTAAATAAATATACAAGTCAAATCTCATACTTTATTCAAACATGTATAGGTTAGGAACAAGATAATTAGTATTGAAAACACTATGTCGTGTAGTTTACACGGGTTCCGCTAATATACATAATTATTTTAATAAAAAATATTTATATATTAGATATATCTTTATATTATCGGAATATCATTCAGATGTATAAAAACGTCCATCGTGTGGCACTTATATTTTAATGGTAATATGCTAGATTGCCTATTCTTAAGATGGGTGGGCAGGAACATTATCCATGACACATGTAACCTTCTTCTGCTTCTGCTTCTTCTGCAATACATGAAACAATATACAGAACTTCTTTATATACAATAGTTTTAGTGAAGGTAGATCGTCTACCAGAAAAAAAGACAGAGGATTGCGTCTAATAAATAATAGCGGTGTCGTGTCTGCCCGTCCGACCGTCCGTCCGTCCGTTCGTCCGTCGGACTTTTTTCTCGATTTATTCGATCGACTAATTCCGATTTCGACGACTAACCCTTACTCAACCCAAGTTCAAGCGTGTTTTCTTTTGTGCCCACACTTCCGATTCTTTTCTTTACTTTCTTCGCAATTTTCCTCACTTTTTCTGTTCCCTATCTCCCCGTGTTCTCTCCCTATATACACGTTCAAAAATACGCTTTTTTCTATTGACCTAGAACGTTTCTTCTGACCCCAGATTGCGTTGTTTAGACCATTTGCTATCCCTTAATGTACTTTAGGATAGTTCATTATCTAATGCGATTCTATACTATATTCTCTTATTCTGACTACTCGGTTCTATAAATGTTGAACCAAACTATACAATAGCAAGAAACATCAGTTCATTTTTTGATTCGATTTACATCTGCCAAACATGTTTCGCTTTTCGACAAGACATTAACCGATCAATTTGTAGGAATCGTCGACGCCATCGATTATTATTTGGAATTATTTGCTCATCGTGTTTATCTTCATTTTTTCGTTTTTTTTTGTTTTCAAATGAAATTTAACTTTCATCAGTTCCGGAATGCTGACACATCCATCAGGAATAGCTGACATCACAGCACAAAAAATAAACCCAATAATGTCGACAAACACATTTAACAAACAGAGACGACAATATCACTATTAACTTCAATAAAAATGCAAATACATATATATATATATATATATATATATATATATATATATATATATATATAGTAAGCAATGAAAATATATATGGCAATCAGGCTACACAGAGGTTCTCGTGTTTCATCCCCGGGGGGAATCGTCAGGCTAAATGAATGATGAAACACGGGAGCCTCTGTGTAGCTTGATTGCCATATATATTTTCATTGCTTACTACCTAGCTCTACTTACGTATCGAGCACTGTTGAAGTAAATACTGAAAACTGACACATAAAAAAAAATTATATCTCCTTATAATATTTTATGTGGATACATGAAGTACTAATATATATATATATATATATATATATATATATATATATATATATATATATATCGTACACGTATTGTATTAGTTTCTGTAGATGTAAATCCGTTGAAACTCCAGTGTTTATAAAAAGTGCTCAATAACAAGTAGAGCTGTTTTTAAGTATAATTTTTTATTTATACAAACATTATTGGTTACATATGTGCATACATGTTTCGGTTGTACTCCGTTAATATTTTTCATGTTTAGGTTTAATAATCAACTTTGTAGAGTACTCGACAGTAATGGAGCTTTATATCGTACACGTATTGTATTAGTTTCTGTAGATGTAAATCCGTTGAAACTCCAGTGTTATATATATATATATTTATATATATATATATATATATATATATATATATATATATATATATATATATATATATGTGTGTGTCTAATTTCTATGTATCAATTTTCAGTATTTACTTCAACAGGGCTCGATACGTAAGTAGAGCTACGTAGTAAGCTATGAACATATATATGTGGCAATTAAGCTACACAGAGGCTTCTGCGTTTCATCCCCGGGAGTAATCTTCAGGCTAAAATGTAATTTATATATATATATATATATATATATATATATATATATATATATATATATATCCCATGTATATGTGTGTATATATATCCAAATGCATCCTTTCAGTCTCTAAAGAGAATGGATACCGAATGTAATGGTGTCTGCGCAGTGATCTATACGTAAGCAAGGGTTGCACAATCGCAAGTGCGCCAATTTTGAACTACCATTTTTTGAGTTCAGTGAAAAGGAAAATTCCAAGACGAAGGTAATCAATGCCGAGATAAGAAGAGCGACATTAATTCTCGTTGTTATTATATATTGTGATTTCAAAGTTATCTTTCCTCAAAACTTGAGATTCTAGTTAACGCTAATATTTAAAGGAAAGATATATGAATATATGCATTTTTCAAAGTTACAAGTGAATGTAGTATATAGTCTCGGAAGTTTTTTTACCTTCAAAACTGGAGAAAAAAAATTTCGTTGCAGATTTTTGTCTAGTAAGTCAAGCAATCTACTGGAATCACTATATTAGTTAACTTCCAAGAATTTACTCTAATCTAGATATATTTTATACATGTTTTGTTTTTTATATAAAGGATCGTCAGTTGTTTACCATGAAAACTGTTTCGGGATTTTAAAATCAAAACAGTATTTCTTTATCATGGCATTTAGCAGTGTTGATCAGACACCACCTCCCTATTTAATAATCATTTTTTAATTAAAAAGTTTACGAATATTTGATTTAGTTTTGCCTCCAGATTTGTTTTTCTAAAGTTATTAAATATAGTTTCTTCTTACCTGTGTTGTTCCTTTCAAAGTGAGTTTACTATTTTACAGAACATCTATTTTATAGAGTTAGATGATTCCATTATAATAACCCCCATTTCCCCCTTGGTTATTTTCTTTATCTACAAATTTTTTTAAATTAAAAATATATATTTATGAAAATATTTCATATATGCATATATATATATACATTTATTTATTTATTTATTTCATCATGGACTGTTTACATATGTTATACATTTTTATAATAGAGTTTTGGATTTCTTTCATCAATTTCTTTTGATTTATTTCATATAATTTAAAAGCGTCAGCATAGCGTGTTATTGCCTTATTTAATTGTCTAAATATTTTATTTTCATCTCCACCTTGTTTAAGCATTCTTATTACTAATGAAGTGACTGGAGGTATAACATCCATTAATCTTAAAGTAACGCGGGCTATTCTTAGAAATTCGGACATTATACTCCCATAAAATATATACATAGGACAGGTACTACTTTTATGCGGCATACGAACGATATGAAGGGAAAAGAATTTCTTTTATCAAATATTTTATAAATAAATCTACCATCCTCAATGTTTATATCTAAATCGAAAAGGTAGCATGTATTCCTGTATGTTCACAATTTAATTTTAACTCCCTAGGTTATATTAAATGTTTTGTATTTTCAAATACCTCCTTATCATTTATACAGACAAGGTCACCAATAAACCTCCTGCAGCCGTGGTAATTATACGTTCTAGATATATCATTTTTTTATTAATGATGACATATATATGTATTAATATCTAAGTAAATAGAGATTTGCCCCAAAGGGGGCAGGGTCCAAACCCATAGGAATACCTATTGTTTGTATTAGTGTTTTATTTCCTATTTTAAAATAACTTTCTTTAATCAGGTGACTTATAAGTATTTTAAGGCCATTTTTTGAAGTACTAGTTTTACTGTTTTTAGTCTTACACCAAAAGGCTTTAGATTTTGAAAAATTCCCAGACAAACTAACTAAATCCAAGATATTGCAGACTTAACATTCGTTGGAAAATTAATAAATGAAAACATATAAGTAAAATAAAATAATAAAATATACATATATATATATATATATATATATATATATATATATATATATATATATATATATATATATATATAAATATATATATAAATATATATATGGGTGATTTTAATATTGTATTCCGACAATATACAGTATGTTATTATCGTCACATCTAATTAGTAAACAATTCACTGTTGTCTAATTTTCTCTGATTTCATTGATTCGGATCGTTTTACGCTAAACGTCAATCGTGACAGACTGACGGAACGAAAAAATTAACGACAGACCTACAACAAAAACTTTCATAGAGATGCTAACATCATTTGTAAATGGAGGACCATATCATTGTTGTTTCTGTTCATAACGTTTTTCCTTTCGTTTTGTTGGGAGGGTTAGTTTTTTTTCAGTTAGTCATATGATTGATTACATCTGGTATACAAGAAAAAATAGGTTATTTAACTCAATATGTTTTTGTCGTTTCGTTTTCACCCGAAGGAAAGTTTTTGTAACGCAGAAAGTTTTTTCTGACTTTTTCTCCGATATGGAAAACGTTTTTCTCAAGAAATAGAGATGAAGCAAATCCCTTAAGATGATCGATCGTTTGCGACAATTTTTAGTTTTATCATTAGTTGTCGTTGGTCAATTTATTTTATGAGGAAAAAGTCACTAGAGATTTGCATTTTCTTTTGAGTAATATATATATATATATATATATATATATATATGGGAAAATGAAAAAGGAAAACCAAAAAATGGATGTTTTTTTATGTGTAAATCAACGTTTCGTCTTTATTTATAAGACTTCATCAGGATGATAATATAAAGAAAAATGGAATTTTTTGTTATTTTCTTTTTCATTTTCCCATTACGTCGGATTACCTTCATCCTTCTCTACTCATATATATATATATATATATATATATATATGTGTGTGTGTGTGTGTGTGTGTGTATGTGTGTGTGTGTGTGTGTGTGTGTGTGTTTGTGTACGCCCAGTCTAGTCTCGAAAAACACGAAGCCTCTTCTTAGGGGGCTTGCTTAGGGAGTCACTCATGAAGCAAACGTAACGCAATTCTAACCGCTCATCCTCTCAACCTGCAATGATAAACAAAGAGACAGGTTATTTCGGAGTTGTCTTTATTATTTACTAGTATAACAACCAACGCCTTAGAGTCAGACTTAGCTATATTGAATCCATATCTGGAGGGAAACTATATGTATTAGTGCCTTTCCCAAAGGTATTAGTGAAAGTTAGGCAATAGCTTATAGCGATTTCGAACCCAGAAGACTGAGCGAAAAGGTCTCGCCGATAATGACTCCTAAACGCCACTTCCACGTCAGGATGAGATGCGAACCCCAACAGTTGTGTTAATAGTCGAGACGTTTTGTCGTTGCACTATTGCCTCGCTTTGTAAGAAAGGGGAATTATATTGCTTTCTATATGTTTACATTCACATTACTGATTCTCAATACTTTTACGAGGATCTATACTTGTAGCCAAGTAGTAATCGTTTACTTTAGAAGTTTTAGCCATCAAACAGCTGTTTCGAAGTATTGTGGCTTTTCAGTGTGGTTTAAAGCAGAGACTAGAAACCTGACTGTTTGTGTCCTTATCCCCGCACTATAAACCGAAAGAAAGGGGTGCGAGAAAAGGTAATGAAAAAGAAAGTAAAGTATAAACTTACATAGAAACAGAGAATTAGAAGCGCGGGAAGAAGAGACAGTAAATGAAAAGATGTTGGGAACATATAAATAAATAAAAAAAATACATGACATTCAAGAGTGTCGTATAAGTAAATACAGATACAGAAAAAAATGATGTAGAGGTAGAACCTATGGCCGGCTTGAATAATTATCTCTACACTAATAATTTCAGAAGGATGAAACGTATACGTATGTAGATAAACACACACACACGCACACACATATATATATATATATATATTTGTTTTATCTACATATGTATACGTTTCATCCTTTTGGGAATCGTCAGTGTAGAGATAATTATTCACACCTGTCGCAGGATTCGAAACCCTGGAACAAGTGATGTTATAACCCACATTCCGACACCTTAACCCACTCGGCCACTATGAACAATCTGATAAATTAGCGAGAGTGAACCCAACTACTGAACGAACATGCATTAATATATATATATATATATATATATATATATATATTAAATTAGTTCAATAGGTAGAGCCTATGGTCGGCTTGAATAATTATTTCTACACTAATAATTTCAGAAGGATGAAACGTATACGTATGTAGATTAACACACACACACACGCACATATACACACACACACACACATATATATATATACATAGATATATATAGCGTGTGGTTAAATAGTAAGGGAATTACGTGCTCCAGGCAGTCGATAACGTAAAAAATATAACACATATATCCATACTGATGAATCTTCAAAAGAGGAAACAATAAATATATATGAATAAATATAGGATGTGTTGATTTAGATATTCAAAGATAGAGAAAGAGTAAGAGAGAGAGAGAGTGTGAGAGAGAGAGAGTGAGAGAGAGAGAAGAGTTGTAGAGTGTGCAAGGAGAGAGCCATAACGTAGAAGACACTCAAGAGAGCTGAATAAGTAAATACGGATACGGAAACAAAGCAATTGATGGAGAGGTAAGGCCTGTGGTCGGCTTAAATAATAAATGGCTACACTGATGATTCCGGAAGAATGAAACGTATACGTATGTAGGTAAACCAACATTTATATATATACACATAAATATATACATAAATATATATATATATATTTAAATTCCCAAAACAGTTTTCATGGTAAACAACTGATGATCCCTTAAAATAGTGTTAGAAATAAACTAATATAATAACTGTAAAAAATAAATTGACTTACATGAGTGATTTTCCACTGGAAGACTTGGGACTATAAGTTTTTTTGTTTTTTTTAATATAGTTTTAATGGTTGAGAAACGTCCGAGACTATATATATATATATATATATATATATATATATATATATATATATATATATTTATATATATATATATAATAGCATTTATCACTAGTAGTATCAGTATTTACCAATTAATACATGATAATAATAATAATAATAATAATCATTATAGTAATAATAATAATAAAAATAAAAGTAAATAAATAAATAAGGATATATATATATATGTATATATATATATATATATATATATATATATATATATATATATATATATATGTATACATATGTAAGTTAATAGATATATAACTAATAATAAAACTATAAATACGGCTCTTAGTAACAATAAGACACGGACTCCTGAAGACGGTCGAGAGACCGAAAGCTAGAAGAATGGCCCACGACACAACGTTAGGTGCCATACTCCACCAATTAACACCCGAAAACCGAAAAATCGCTCGCCGCGTCGAGAAATTGATAAGAAAGATCGTGAAGAGAGAGAACTCTGAGGTCTTTAAGTACGCTTCCATAAGAAAATGACTTTCTGCCGAACTATATATATATTCATATATATATATATATATATATATATATATATATATATATATATATATATATATATATATATATATATATATATATATATATATATATATTGCGTGCGCTTAAGGAGTAAGAGAATTAGAGTCTCCAGGCAGTGGATAGTGTAAACACTAGAATCTATACTGGTGAATCTTCGAACGACGGAGGGCGTGTTTTGATATGTATATATATATATATATATATATATATATATATATATATATATATGAAGATAAAAAAAGTTAGAAAGAGTAGATATTCATAGATAGATAGATAGATAGATAGAGAGAGAGAGAGATAAGTGTTGAAGAGTATGCAAGGGGGGTCATAACACAGAAAAGGTATGCTAACACACAAATCAATCTACTAAACTTTTAGTATACAAATTAAAATCTATTAAGTACCTGAAATATATTTAGAAGTTGTAGCATGACAATTTTTACCAAAATATTTCGATTCGGGATTAAATGTTCCCTTAATCGATTAATTTGCCAGAAAACAAATTGGCTAAACTAACTAAGGTGAAATAATAGAGTAGGGACGAATCTCAAGCCTTGGTAGAGCAACTAGTATCAAAATGAAGAATTTTCCTAGCATTTATTCCGTCCGTTTTGAATACACCTTGCCGCTCGATTGTTAAGTGCGGTTCCTGATTTCTTAACTGATGCTTCACTTGACATTGAAAAGACACCTTTTCAAAAAAGTATCCCTTATCAATCGAGACAAAAAGATAAATGATGATGATGATGATGATGATGATGATCATGATGATGATCATGATGATGATGATGATTATTATTATTATTATTATTATTATTATTATTATCATTATCATTATTATTATTATTATTATTATTATTATTATTATTGTTATTGTCATTATCATTATTATTATTATTATTATTATTATTATTATTATTATTATTATTATTATTATTATTATTATTATTATTATTATCATTATCATCATCATCATCATCATCATCATCATCATCATCATCATCATCATCATCATCATCATCATCATCAACAACAACAACTATACAAAGAGCATCACTGCAAGAAATCCGATGAACTGATATGACCCCGTCCCAAACAAAAACCTACATACCAGACCCGGCTTACGCTACACCAAATTGTCGTTAAAGTTCATGGGGGATAGAAATCCCTTATTCCAGAAGAAGGCGGACAGTCTATTTGTTACCAACAATTCATTAAACCATACATTAGTTGTGTTCGTATCCGGACGCCCACGATTCCAGCAGATCTTCCGATGACTGAGAACATTGCATCGTTTACCGTCTTTGTAATTAAAAGTCGGCACAGCAAACAAAAATAAATATATCAAATTCGAACTTGATTTTATAGAAGGTCACTTTTATTCGACAGTTGGTGTTTTCTCGATCTTTGGAAACGGCGGTCAAGATAAAGACTGGAGCTGGGGATTTCGGGGTCCAGGCCCTAAATTTGTTTCTTAGCACGTCTGCTCGCGTAAAGCTTTCAATATAGTCTGGACAAATTTGTATGGCCATCTACCTCAGAGCAAAGCGTCGTAATGTCCCTCAGACAACATTTATCACATTTCTCACAAGCAACCAATATTCACACCGGGTACAGCGAGTTAATCTCTGCATAGCTTCGCTTGCAATATTTCATGTTATTCTCAACGGACTTGATTTACTAGACTTAAGAAAATGATATTCTAATTAATCTACCCGTCTAATATTTAACAAAAATACTGAGGAGGAATAGCACTTACCTGACTTCGAAAGGTGTGTTAAAGAGTGCATTGAAATCTTGTGAATCTTATTGCCACCTAAATTCAACCACTGATTGTTGTCAGCAAAAACAAAAGGTAAACGGCTGTTGCGATGACGCAAAATGATTGGAAATTGTTATTGAGAGAGTTGTGGAGTGCGGGAAATTTGGGTAAACTTGTTTTCACTCAGATTCCATGTAACACCACGTATTCTTGCCAAGAAGCATGATTTCTGTGAAAGCAACCCAAGCTATGTAACCTTCAGTTATCAAAAATAATAATTAATGCGTTATACATTATTCCATGTTCTCGGTGATGTATGAGGCTATTTTTAATCGCTTCAGGCAAAGCATGAAGCCACTTAATGAAAGGAGCTAAAAAAATAGTTACTTATAGGTAAAGGAAACTAGCAAACAATAAGTGTTATATGAATAGATTCCTACCAAAAACAGCAATTCTCCTTTTGTCAGAAACATCGTCCACGGAATGTGAGGACTAAAGGACAAAATAAAGGGGAGCAACGGTTACGAGGCTGCCGAAAGTAAACCCAAGGTTAGTCACTTTCTACTCTCCAGGTTTAAATGTTACTTCAATATACTTTGGAGAACTTGTTATTAACACCTCTCGATCTAGTTTGTGATGACTAACAGAACGATACTATGAATTAGATATTTGCCATGATTTGTGGAATTGATCGAATCGTTGAAAGATTTAACTTTTTTCTTCACTTCCATCGCTATTTTTCCAAATTTACATAATCTTATTTCTATCCTTTTAATTCGAGTTTGTGTTTCTTCTATATCAATATCATTTTTTGATATTTTTTTCTGAAGTGGATCAGATCAAGGCCGCCTTAAGAACATTTTATTAATTTGGACGAATTTGTCAGACACTCTACCACTGGACCACGAAGACAAGTTGAAAAAACATTTCTGATTTAACTACTTAAAGAAATGTTGTTGTTTTTTCACTTTTTCCAGTTAGCAATGAATGATCGTATCAAAACTGGTTCTTCTGTATAGTTTGTGCTCTGCGTTCGCGCTCGATTTTTTTAGGGGGGGGGACTTAACACCCCCCCCAAAAAAAAATTTGCTGGAAAAATCCTCCCCCCCCCCCGAATTTTTTTATTTTTTTATTTTTTAAACGAAAAATATTGAGAGACAATTTTTTTAACTAAGTATGCCTCCCCACCCAAGAACGCGCCAGCCTAGCAAAAAATAGAGGACTGTTAGGGAGTCTATTTTCGCTAGTCTATATAATAAAAGATAACGTATGTGTGTGTCTGTCGGTTTGTTGATAGAAAGAAAGACTAGAGAGTAAACCAACATTATATAACTTAACACACGTGTAAAATGTTCTTGTGAACATGATGGAAGTATTTTTGACTCTCTTGGTGACTTTTTTAGGAAGCTACGACCCTTTTCAAACATTTTGCAGATGAAAAAGATAGTTACTTGTGAAAGCGATTTTAAAAGCAGTTTTAACAAGTTTTCGAATTTCACTGTTGGGAAAGAATCAGACTCAAAACATTTCAAAAGCAGTTTTAACATGTTTTCGAATTTCACAGACTCAAAACAATGCGTGTGCAGTTTTGATTCTGCCCTCCGACTGTTTATTTAGTAAAATTAAAGAAATCAAAGAAAGGTTTTGTCTTTTTTGTGAATATAATAAAATTGAATTAACCATTTTCGATATATTTAATACGTAATGTACTTCTGTCTGCCCCTCTCTTACTCACTCTTTAGTCAATTTCTCTCGCTCCCGCTCTCTTTATATATATATATATATATATATATATATATATATATATATATATATATATTATGAAGGAGAGCGTTTGTGTCTGTGTTTGTCTCTATGTGTATGTTTGTCTCTTATTTTGAAGACAGACGGGGGAGTGTTCTTTCAATATAAGTGTGTTCACGTGTATAATTTGTTTATTAACAAAATAAAAGTAATGCGCCTTTAGCTAACCTTTTGATGGAGCTAATCACCTTAATCCAATATCAAAACGCGTCAGTTTTAGTATATCACATATCGCTGAATAGCAAAGTGATTAAGATATAAGGCTGACAACATCACAGTTGATATTCAAGTCAGCTTTCGTTACTCTTTTATATGATTATATCCGACAATCACACCTGTCTAATGCCGAGTAATCTTGCTACTATATATATAAAACATCAGTGTCTGTCTCCTAACACAAATGCCGTTTCAAGTCGTCCTGCACTTCTACTTGCCACTAGACTTAAGCAATGCCGGTTGGAGTTTGCGTAACACTTATTTTACTACAGACTTCCGGTGCAAGCACACTATCAGGAAATGCCCTTTATCTTTCGAGAATATTGATGTTTCAACGTAGATGGGGTGTTCTTCAATCTATACAATGTGCCTACTTCGTCAGAATCAGCGAATTTCCGTAGACGCAGTGGTGAGGTGGCAACTGCAGGTTCTATCTATTCTTCTCTGTGTTGTTGTCTTCTCAATAACCGCTTTCGTAGATGTTATTACTAAAGAAACATCATAAATTAAATTTGGTTTTAAAAATGTATTTCGTGTGTTATTCTTTATTTATAGCGTAACTGTATACGCATAAAACACCCAAGCACCTATCCTAGCCCACTGCTCTCTCTGTCTCCCCTCTGTCTCTCTCTCTCTCTGTCTCTCTCTCTCTCTCTCTCTCTATCTATCTATCTATCGATCTATATCCTTCTCTGTTTCTGTACCGTTTCTGTCAACAGAAAAACATCGTATATACTCATTCAACACGTCTGCTTAGTGGCTTCCTGACTCTAATACGTCACTGTCGGAACAGGTAGCTCTGACAACTTCCACGCTAAATTATATTTACCTTACGTGAAAATTTAGCATACTTGCTATTTCTTTATATACCGTCATTTAAATGTTATTCCACTGTGTATATGTGTTGACGCATTTCATGTTTTGACAGCATTATAAATACATTTTGTAATTACTTTAAATATCTTTTACAAACGACCAATCACACGCTCCGTGTCCAATCAAATCAAATCAACTTACAACGCAGCTCATGTCGTAGTGACGTGACAGGTAAATTTCAGATTCATTGCAGTCCGTTTTGTTTCAATCTGACTCGATTAATCAAGACGCCATTTTAAGGAAAGGCAAAGCTTAGGATTTGAGAAGACATTTTCGGAAACGACCTTAAACCGGAAAACTTTGATTTGATATAAATATTAAAGACAACAGTTCTTGTCACTCTCTGTGATTCTCGCACCATTTGACATTACTTGACTCACTGAAATTTGATAAATGACCTTTAAGCGCAATTCTATTCCAATCAAGAAAAGTTAATTTATATTTTCAAATTGTTCGTGATTGGTCGAGTAAAACACTGAATTACTTTCTTGTCATGTCTGCTGCTATTTCCCTAATAAGATACTAACAAAAAAATAAACAAGATTAATTTTCGAAAATCGTACCGTAGAATAATGTGGACACATTTGCAACTATGTTATCATCATCTCTCTGCTATATATGTATCCGAATAGGAAGTCACATGGTTATTGGCGCGGAGTGTTGGTTGGACATGTCAATTTTGAGTTTTGTCGAAACTGGTGCACTATTTTTATTACTAGGATGTGGAAAAGTATTAATCTATATATACTTCCCTCCAGTTATTAATTAAACAGTAGGGTTGACTAGACTCGCAAACATTCGTTATGCAACTTTACGGAAAGTTCATCTGCCAGTTCCAGTCTGAAATCTGAACATTAATCAAACATCTATGAAGGATCAACAAGAAAATATGCAGACACACGTCGTCTCTACAATTTAATTAAAGAATGAAATCCGCTCTAATATATATATATATATATATATATATATATATATATATATATATATATTTATATATATATATATATATATATATATATATATTTAAACAATTTGTTTTTAACACAAAGGTTTAATAGCTTAATAGTATAAAACTAGAGCTCATCAAGAAATTATATTCTGTATATTTCTTATATTCTGTGTACCACGAAACTTTACGAGTTGTGGCTGAGGAAGGACTAAGTCGTATGTGACTGAGGAAGGCCGAAACAATTGTATGCAAATAAAACCTTTTTGGTGAATTGATGGAAATTTGTGACCTGAATTTACTGACATTAAATTGAAACTAAATATATATATATATATATATATATATATATATATATATATATATATATGTATATATTTTATTTATCTATCATTGTATGTCTATACATCTATATGCACATTTGTTAGTGTATGCATAAATACAATGACATGCATAAGTGTTGATATAAAAAGGTATAATTTACAGAGATGAACGTCGAGTTACACATCATAAATATTTAGAAAATACCGATATAGAAATTGAGAAAATGGTAATTTATGTTTAGACATAAATATGTAACTAAATTCAATGTTTTGTCTGCCTATAAATATCGATTTACACTCTTCAATATTTAATGACGTGTCACGTATTTCCAATGACAGCAGTTTAACGTTCAGAATAGTTTGGAGTTTCTATCAAAAAATAATTCCAATTTTATTCGACTTATTTTTTTGGTTTTTATTGTTGTTTGCATTTCGTTAAATTATCACCCCAAAAAGTTATTTGGTTTATTTTTTACTAAACTTGAAAAAAAAAATTCTAATCTTCGATACATTCGGCTGTCACTGAAACACACACCTGCATCGTTTGGGCTAAATGATAAACAAATTTTTATTCTTTAAACGTAAAATATCAATAAAAATTTCTTGAGTTTCTTGGCAGTTTTATTTTGAAATGATTCACATTTTTTTAGTGTTTCATTTTCATTCATTTCTATAGAAAATGAATGTCGATCAATATCGTTATTATTGATAGCATAGAACTATTATGTTTAGGATTTTGTTCAAATTATTTGAATTATTAAAACGACTATTCTCATCTTAAATGTTATTCTTACAACGTTTCGGCCGCGGTAACTTAATGGACACGTTACGCAACGGATAAACTGTCAAGTAATAATCAATTTTAGGCGACAGACCTCTGGGTGTTGAAGGTTCAATCCTCACTAAAGGCGTATAATAACTAAAAATATAATAAACATTGATGACGAGTTCTTCCCAATTATATTTCGCGGAACCGAGAAAAATCCACCCCAATAGAGAAAATATACCGTTCCGTTCAAAATTCGGTATGATTTTTTAAGTTCAACATAAATATCCCCGAGTTCAACAAGACACACCTGAAGAAGGTCGCAGGTTGAATCGGCCAAACCGTTTTGAGAATAAAAGCCAAAATAGGAATAGCAGTCCGAACAATCGAAATCCACCAATGTATAGAACTATTAATCTGTGTAAAAATACGCTAAGGTATTTCAGATCCGTATCTACGTTA
The DNA here is from genome assembly GCA_963556195.1 of Sepiola atlantica. Taxonomy (NCBI): domain Eukaryota; kingdom Metazoa; phylum Mollusca; class Cephalopoda; order Sepiida; family Sepiolidae; genus Sepiola; species Sepiola atlantica. The sequence continues at coordinate 2,527,124 of OY744519.1, forward strand.
TCACCTTTCACACAAATGTAAAAACGTAGGTCTTCTGTTCGGCAACATTTTGTGATTAATCTCATATCGTTTAAGAAAAATATCGTACTTCACTTATCTTTAAATGAATTGTCTCAAAATCAAATTATGCAGTTCCATTGACTAAAACAGTACAATTAAAAAATACTTTTCAAAAAGTGACATTCGTTTTATTGATTTGAAGAATATTTAATTTTTACTTCATCCCAAACTAGGCAAGTTGTCACTGTAGACGTAAGGGGCTACATAGAACAAAAGTGAACATTTCGAGGGGCCACTCTAAATTGGTAGCTGTGCAGCGAGATGCTTATTAACATTAGTTTTAAATTTCTGCATGTCAACACATTCGGGAAACAGGGAGCAGGGAGAGAGTTTCAAAAGCTGACAGCACGGTGGAAAGAAGCTATTTGAGTAGAAGGATCGTCGTCATCTGTTGACGTCCACAGTGTATGGATAGGATTTAGCTGATTGTCTGGTTGGCTGAGTGTGTTTACGTCGAGGAGGCACCAGAGCAGCAAGTTCATCGGAAAACATTCCACTAACCTACTTGTAAAACAAGCACAAGGATTTAGCTGACAATTATTCTTTACGCTAAGAAGACAACGACTATTTATTGTTTAAAAAATAATTACAATTTAAAATAAATAAATAAGAGATTCAGACGTGTTATTTATCTACAGAATAATTTGTTTAAAATGATAACTACTGTTCCGAAAGAAGAAACATTCCTTTCTTTCTGATTCTGAAAAAAGATTTATTATTCGAATAAAAATGTATATCATATAGAGATTCCTCAATCACGATATTATAAACATGCAAAGTATTCATTAAAGAGCTAGGATTTAACATCACCGTTGACACTGATCTAACTAGTGTGGATATCTTAGACGGAATTCTGAACCAAGCTAATAACTCCGCTAGGCCATACCACAAACACACCGAACAGCTCAGATATGATAACACAAAATCCTGCCACCCCCCTCTTATATTTAAGAACATTATACAAACATAAGCAAGAGAATGTTCCACTTTTCACCCAGCTCCGAGCTCCCCCAGCAAGCTGCCCTCCATTACAATAAAGCCCTTGGCGAAAGCGGTTATAGCGAATAAATATCTTATATACCCACCCAATCTATCAGACAACACAAACACAATAAGCAAATAAACATCATCTGGGTTACTCCTGCTTATTTCGTCAGTGTCAAATATAGCACAGACAAACAGTTCCTCCAATTATTAGGCAAACACTTCCCATCATCAAATAAGCTCTATAGACTTTTTAATGAAAATGCGATCAAAACTTGTTATTCTTGCTTTCCATCCGCAGAATCTATTCTGGTCTAAAACCCCAGAAAACAAATCAATCCCCCCAACCTCCGCTGCCCATGCAAACGATTGGAAGTGTTCCCCTTAGAAGGAGGCTGCACAGTCAATTTCATAGTGTATGGCGCCAAAGTCATATCCGGTGAAGATACCAAAAAGGAAGAAATTTTCATCGGAATGACTCTAGGAACTTTCAAATAAAGGCTCCACGGTTTAGATATCAAAGAACAGACAACATCACCACCCTAGCAACCACTGTATGAGCACTCAAGAGGTCCAATACTCCATATAAAATATAACGGAGGATGATCGATAAATAAAAGTCCTACATCCAGGAATTGCCACTATGCACCACTGAACAATTCAGGATTCTGCAGGCAATCTATAACCCTTTCATAAACTGTATGAACATTAAAACTGAGGTATTCAAAAATGTCCATACAAAATATTCTTACAAGCCCAATGAACTAGCAACGAAAATACATAACTCATTAATATCCCTATAAGACTGATGATCTTGACATCATAGAAAATATATCGCATCCACACCGACCTTATGTACTTTTCAAAATGTTTCAATTTCTTATATACAACATAACAAACCGCTCCTCCCCCAACATGAGACTACGACATCTCCCTACCAACCACAGTATAACCTACACCCACATCCGCTTTAACTCCACCTGTCACAAATATGACATAAATCATTAGATACCCCTATCATATTTTGAAAAATATCTAGCATGATAAATACATGAATCTTACTAGTTATACACCTAGAGATATGACTAGCAAACCTCCTTAAATTTAAGAAATTATATATGACTTAGATTTAACCTCTTCCATCTCACACATACCCTACAATAGACTTGTAAACAGTATTAGACAAAGCTAACAGAAAAACTAAATACAAGAATCCGACACGAATCCATATTACCACGATTGTTAACATTTTTCTAAATCCTTTAGATAAACCATTTCACCGATAAAGATAGCCGCCCCTTTAACATTCAACAAAACCATAGCAATTAATCCACTCAAATATAGACCCCATAAATCAAGGAAATAAATACAAAACTATAAATACACCAACAAATAAATAATAAGTAAAAACAAAATTAAACACAATGAACTCTACAACAGTTATCTCTAAAAATTAACACACATTTGAAGCGGCAACACAGGCAAATTCCACCATCAATAATTACATTATTTTAAATAAAACGGAATTACAATTAAAACCCACATATTAATATATAACCCTGACCCTTTAAAAGAGGCGCTTCAACCATAGACCGGTTAACGGTAAAGTCAAACTCTATTGTTTTCCTTTCGAGTCGTTGAAGATTTCTGATCGGCTATAGACGACTTTTAAACGTTTAAGCGTTTCAAGCGTTCGGTCTCATCAGTGAAGGGAATAATAATGTTAAACGGTCGCAAGATTCGAACAGCCACGAGACATTATCACGTCAGAAACAATAATTTATGTTGAAGAAGTTTGTTTTGTGTCACAATGTGTGCATGAATAGTAGAATGGAGCTAAAATGCATATATATATATAAATTATATAAATTGTTTTGTATGATAGTAGACACATATCCCAGCCAGTTGCTCAATTAATTGAGAAAATCAAAGTTAAGAGCGTATAATTTATTTGTAATCTATTACAGAAAATCAGTACAACACCAGTACCATTGGTTTCAAGCTGAGAATGTGTTGGTCTCCTGGATATCGTCAGCTTTCTTGTCACTTGGTAGAGAAAAGGGTGGGTTTTGTATAATCCACGATCGCATAAGTTATTTGCTTTGTAGTGTTAAATTAGTATCGTCAAAATTTTGTCTAAAATAAAGATATTTGATATTAAAATAATTAAGTCCAAAAAAAGGGATACAATTTAAAATTTAAGATTTTAAATTTAAAAATTTTGAATGAATTTTAAATCTTATTTTTTTATTTCACCTCCCCCCCTTTTTGGACTTTATTTAGCTTTTTAATCTCACATAACTTTGTCTAACACAACATCTAGATTATACTAATTGAAGACTTGAAAGCAAATAACGTGTACAATCGTAGAGAGCTTTCATTTTCTCTACCAAGTGACAACAAAGCTGAAGATAGCCAGGAGACTAACACCTTTCTGAGCTAGAAATCACTAGTACTGATTTTGTACTAATTTTATTGTACTAAATACTAAATATTATATATATATATATATATATATATATATATATATATATATATATATATATATATATATATATATATATTGTCACGAATGCCACCGGTCGAATGACACTAACACCTTTCTGAGCTAGAAATCACTAGTACTGATTGTGTACTAATTTGTTGGTACTAAATAATAAATATTATATATATATATATATATATATATATATATATATATATATATATATATATATATATATATATATATAGAGAGAGAGAGAGAGAGAGAGAGAGATGGCGGAGGTGTATGTATTGTTGTATAAATTTGCGTAAGCATTTCATATTTTGAAAGAAATATGTTTCTAATAACTATTAATATCTTTTACAAACGAACAAATACACGCTACCGTGTCCAATCAAGTCAGCTTACAACGCAGCTGTGTCGTAGTGACGTGACAGTTAAATATCTGATTTGTGGACGTCTGACTTGTTTCAATCTGACTAGATTAATCAGACAGCAGTTTTAGAAAGAAAGCAAAGCCGAGGATTGGAGAAGACATTTTCGGAAACGACCTTCAATTTAAATCGAAAACTTTGATTCGATGCAAATATGTAAGACAACAATTCGTGTCAGTCTCGACAATAATTAGTCACAACTGCAAACGTCAATTCTTGTTATTTAACGTTACTTGACTCACTGAAATTTGATAAATTACTTTTAAGTGCAATTCTACTCCATTCCAATTTATATTTTCAAATTTTTTGATTTAAACATTTAAATTTAATCAACTCTAGAAATGAATTAGTTTCCAAATGTCGCCATAGGAGGAAATTCAAGTATGCACAATTCAGCCCACCACCAAACTCACTGTAGCTGCTTGAGTGAGTGTCGAGACTGGCTTCGGAGTGTCCTATCTTGGAGATGTATGTGTTAAATCTTCCCTGCCTATAAATATGTCTTTAAATCTATTTAAAAAATGTTAATTATGAGGTGACAGTACAGAATAGTTAATAAAGTCGCCCTTCCTCATGTAAAGAATGGCTTTCTAAGTAACCTTATACTATCAGCCCGATCTGTAAACTGCATTTTTACTTTTTTATTGGATATAAAAGAAGGAATTTAAAATACGAAATCCTATAAAAGAAAACAATGTATACATCGCAATAGAAACGAGTGTGTGTGTGTGTGGGGGGGGGGGTGTTGAGGGATTTCTATTCCTGTGCTACCCATAAAATATCTGTTTCTTCTAAGTTCGATGTTTCTATCGCCGGGTATCGATTTATGTATATCGATTAGCCTCACGACAGATGAAGGTCGTATGCGTGCGCACACAGGCGCATTCACCGGAAGGTGTCGGTCATCAAACGCGTCTGATATTTACAGTTCTTCTTTAAGTCCGTTTCTAAAGAGTAAGCCAACGCAGGTAAACAAAAGAGTATAATATTGACAAAAGATTCGTCTAAATAGAAAAATGTTTTTTTCGCGCGTCACAATCAACTTTTACTTTGAAAGCATTTCTTTATTTCTTATCTTGATATTTAATTCAACTACACGAATTTTAAAAATACCGTTTTATTTATCTTGTGGAGGGAAATGGGCGGTAAGAAGTGGATCCCTAGGCGTGCCAAGTTCGAATCTTGTCGGTTATATATCATCTCTTTCACGATGGATGTTCGCACATTTATCTAATGGTTCCTTCTGTAAGGACATGATTCTGGGGTAACCTATTCTTAATACCGAATCAAATTTCATCGTCTCTACGTCTCACCAGTATGGCTAGGAGCAGAAAGATTGGCAACCTGGATCCCAGTGGTTGGCGTTTTCGAACATCCTTCTTATACTGGCGGAAATAATATTGTATTTAATTGAGGCAATTAAGTTGTTTAGATTTTATGATGCTGATAACTGAATGTACTCAAATGTTAAGGAAGCATATAGCTATAACCCTCTAGAATACCCCGCACATATTGTCTTATTCTCTTTCTTTCTCTGTCTCTCTCACTCTCTCTCTCTCTCTCTCTATCTATATCTCTCTATACACACACACACACACACGCACATTATATACATATATATATATATATACACACACATATATATATATATATATATATATATATATATATATATATATATATATATATATATATATATATATATATATATGAAGCAATCCAACAAAAGATATAAGCGTCAACTAATATCTTATAATTAGTGAAACATCCGGATAAAAAACTGAAGCTCAATATACTGGATAGAGCATTAATATTATAATATAAAATGAAGTAATAAAATAAGGTGTCAATCAAATTTTATTAGAATTCAAAGTTCATGCAAAGCGTCCTTAAGTCCTTAGCTCATGAGTTTTCAAAGATAATTCTTCTCTTCAGAGGACCATTACCGCAGTTATACTACTACAGGCAATAAAATTACGCTTTGAAAATATATAAAATTATATACACAAATATACAAAAATACATAACATCAAACATATCAATCCAAAAACATACTTTTGTTGAATCCATACAGTCCATCCAGGTCATACAAGTTGAGAAGCATAATCAGGAAGGACATTACTCCAAGATACAAACAGCAGTCCAAATACGTGAAATTGAAGGGGCCGGCAAAGTTATCCAGTCGCGAAATGTGTCCATATTCAATGTTAATGATAAATAAATCAATCAAAATACACCTGGATGGACTGTATGGATTCAACAAAAGTATGTTTTTGGATTGATATGTTTGATGTTATGTATTTTTGTATATTTGTGTATATAATTTTATATATTTTCAAAGCGTAATTTTATTGCCTGTAGTAGTATAACTGCGGTAATGGTCCTCTGAAGAGAAGAATTATCTTTGAAAACTCATGAGCTAAGGACTTAAGGATGCTTTGCATGAACTTTGAATTCTAATAAAATTTGATTGACACCTTATTTTATTACTTCATTTTATATTATAATATATATATATATATATATATATATATATATATATAAAGTCGGTAAGCTACAAAATTAATGATAGAATAAATTAAAATTTCATATATAATAATCTAGATCCAAAAAAGTAATGTTTCACAATGTTTATCCATATGTACGCGCGTTTCAAAAAATCATTTTTTGTCACTATTACACCATAGTCAAATTAAACTATGACAATTAAGAGAACATGATAAAAGCTTATTAATATGAATGGTACATAAATGTTACATCCTGAAAGTAAGCTTCCTTCCTCCATTTTTTAAAAACAACTTGGTTTCGTAATGATATGAATTGAAAGTAGGAAAAAAATGTTCTTTTGAACAGATTCTAGTTAGTATAAGGACTTATCTGTGAAGTTAAAAGTAAAAGTGAAGACTACTTCTAGAGTATATTTTAAAGGTTAGAATAAAAATTTCGAAAAATAAACGAATAATAGGGATTATGAAATGGAACATTTTAGACTTCTGATATATATATATATATATATATATATATATATATATATATATATATATATATATATATATATATATATATATAAGTACAAATTTTTATTTAAACAAACATAATTGGATACATATGTGCATACATGTTTCGGTTGAACTTTTCACAGAAAGTCAACCTAATCAGACTAAGGATTCCACCGTCGCGGGATTGATTTGGAGACCTTTCTCCAAATCCATCCCACTTCTCTGGAATCCTTGGTCTGATGAGGTTTACTTTCTGTGAAAAGTGCAACCGAAACATGTATGCACATATGTAACCAATTATGAACAGCACTTTTTATAAACACTTGAGTTTCAACAATACATGTACTATATATATATGTATATATATACATATATAGTTATATATATATATATACATATATATATATATATATATATATATATATATATATAATAAAGGAAAGAGGAGAGTAATTCGACGTAATGGTAAATGAAAAAAGAATATACAAGATATATTTTTATAAATCCATCCCACTTCTTTGGAATCCTTGGTCTGATGAGGTTTACTTTCTGTGAAAAGTGCAACCGAAACATGTATGCACATATGTAACCAATTATAAACAGCACTTTTTATAAACACGTGAGTTTCAACAATACATGTACTATATATATGTATATATATACATATATAGTTATATATATACATATATATATATATATATATATATATATATATATATAATAAAGGAAAGAGGAGAGTAATTCGACGTAATGGTGAATGAAAAAAGAATAAAACAAGATATATTTTTTTATATTCATCAAAGTTTCGTCTTTATTGTAACACTTCCTCAGAATGATCATAATTTGAACAAAACATTCCTGCAAGTACATCAAGATTTTTGGTTGACATGATTGGTTGATATGGAAAAGTAGTAGCCGTGGCTACTGTGAGCGCTGGAGGAGAGTCCAGGCTGCGAGAAGTCAGTAGTGTCGAAGAATGAAATTAATATGGAAAGCTTTGAGTGGGTACTATTAAGACAGCAATGAGAACGGGAGGGGTGAAAGTATTAGTAAATTTGCCTTAGGGTGGGAGAGAGGAAAGGGGGCTGAGGTTTTTGTCGTGGTGATGTGTGGCATGGATTTTGTGAGGCTGTGGAAAGAGGATGGAAGGGGGAAACTATGTGTGTTTAGCATGTAGGTGGTATCATAGTTTTAGAAAAAGATTTGAATAAATGAAGATAACTTGTAAATGGCCGGGAAAGGCAAATTCACTAATACTCTCACCCACCCCTCTTTCTGACTGCTGCCTTAATCGTACCCACTCAAAGCTTTCCAAAATATCTCTTGTTTTTTTCCTTATTCATTTCCCATATATATATATATATATATATATATATATATATATATATATATATATAGAGAGAGAGAGAGAGAGAGAGAGAGAGAGAGAAATAGATAACAGATATATAGATAGATAAATGAATAGATAAATAGATAGATAAATAAATAGATATGAACTTCATATAAATATATATATATATATATATATATCAATTAGATTTAAATATAGTACGTCTTTTTCATAGAAAAATCAATGATTTAAAAGTTATCGTAGTTTTTTACATTTATTCCGATCCTGAAATGTGTTTTTAATATGAATTTCATGTATTTTACCTATCGTCATTGTTGTATTTGATCCCTTCATCCAGACATTGTTTTGTTCTTGAATTTACTGCGAATATTTCCCTGGAATGTATCTGAATTGAAATGGATTTTTTTCAAAAGTATCGCAATCAAAATTTTAAAAACGAAATAACATACCAAAAGTGATATATTCTAGCACTAGCGAGGATTGACTTAGTTTTAGTGCTTCAGGCTTCGGAATCTTTGGTTTCGAATCCGTGTGTTTCCCCAACATTGATACTATATCTCTCTTCCATTTTATCTATTAAAACACAATTAACAATAATTTGTTTTTGGTAGTTTCCCCTTTGCTTGTTGATTCCCTATCTCGTTTTTAATATCAATATAATTCACAACATTTCGTTTTGTCTCCGGGTCTATTTCCGCTTCCCCCTACATTTCGTCACCACTTTTCCCTAACCCATCTTCTATTACAACCTCACTGCCCTTCTATTTCTTCCTGCCCATCCTACCATACCGCCCGTTCATATCGCTGCCGCCTGCAGAGTCCCCTGCTTGTCTTGTTGTAAAATCCATTCTTGATTCTCCATTGCACGTTATATAAACCTTTTAATTCATTGCTGATTTTCTCACTGCGGACTATTTTTTTATTGGAACTTTTAATTATTAATTTTTTCATTCATCAACTTTCTCTAGGGTCAATAACTCTAAGCCCAGGAAGGACAAATCACTTTCGTTACGCTACTGGTATTTTACGCCTTCCCATACCGCAACCGCCTCCATTTACTGATCGCCCCACTTCCACAACTGATAACGGATCTATTCTTCCTATAGGATTTGTGTAATCTCCACATAAAAACCAGTATTTTATACAACTTTGGCTACCAATTCCATTCCCACACCAGGATTGAATTTTATCTTACTTCGAATCTGCTTCTACGAACTTTTCTGAAACCCTTAACAGTGAATTTTTGCCAATATATTCTACTTTTTCTTACTTCACTTTATATCATTTTTATTTTAATACCTTTTTGAGTATTGACATTATGGTAATTTCTCTTTTCATAAATTATCTGTCTATTTTCCTCTGATGATAGAAATGCATGGTTTAAGGACAGAATAATAAAATAAAGCTCTTATATTAAAGCCATGTTTTGAATAATTGATGACATAATAGATATCGTATTTTACATGATTTTTATTCCCATCAATTACTTGTTGATATATATATATATATATATATATATATATATATATATATATATATATATATATATATATATATATATATATAGCAAGGGTATCCTGCGTTGTTCGGGAACATGCAAAACAAAATAGTAGATAAATGGTGTGTGTAAAATTTTTATATTAAAAATTATTTCTCTCTCAAACTGTCTCTTTATATTTCTTTCTTTCTCAACCCTTCATTTCCCGTCCATCTCTCCAACTCTCTCTTTCTCCTCCGCCCGGACTATTTCTATCCCCTTTTTTGAATGTGTTAAAAAAAACTCATGTAATTTATTTATCAGATCTATCTCTTTTAAATGTAATACTGTAGCCTTACATTTATTGCACCTGGAAAACGCTAAATAAAACATTCTTAATGCCGGGTAATTTCGTTCCCCCACTCTTTTTCACAATGATATGACGAGAAATGATGTTGATAATTAAAATAGTCCAAAGAGATTTAAATGTAATACTGTAGTTTACATTTAATGCTCTCAGACAAATCTAAGTCGAACAAAAATCCTGTTACACCCCACTCATCAAATATAATGAAGTAATGGTCATAATGACAATTTTATTGCTCCCGCACAAGTAGAACAACAGTTTTTGTTACATCTCATCCCTCGCCTCACTTACTAAAGAATCTCTCAGAGCACTGCCAAAATTGAAGGTAAAATCAAAGTATAAAGAGAAATGATGTTAATAATGATAATTTATTTTCTCTCAGACAACGCCGAGTAGAAAAAAAAACGTTGTTGTGACGCCCCCACTCTCAATTACCAAATATACTACTGTAATGTACTTCTTATGACACCCTAAACCTACTCCCTAATTCTCAGTAACGCCTTACGTCTACACTCTGCCTTGTTTGGGGTGATTTTTTTTTAAATGTTAGTAACATGCTTTTCACAACCCTACCAAAAGTATTGTTAAAATCAAAGTATAAAAAAAAATGATGTTGAGTATTATTATTGATCCTGAGTAGAACAAATTGTCTCGGTATATTCCTAATTTCGTGCCCCTCCTTATTTCACAATAATATGAAAGTAAATAATGTTGATAATGACAATAGTTTGAAGAAAGTAAATATACACTAGTTCCCAACAGTAATACTGTAATCGTATATTTTCTGATCCCAGACAACGCCGAGTAGAACACAAGGCAATGCTCAATTATTAATTCCACCTCCCATTCAAACATATTAAGAAAATACCATATGTTTATAAAATCAATAGTCCGAAGAGATTTATAAATGAAATGATTTACTATGCATCTCTTTATTTTTATAGTAAATCATTTTATTTACGCTGTAATCTTACAATTCTTGATGCCGAACAACGCTTAATAGAAAAATAGTCCCTATCAGTTCCTAATTTTATTTTTTGCAGTCCTTATTTTATAATAATAGGAATATAAATGATGTTTATGAAGACAATAGTCCGAATAGATTTCATATATACCACTTACCAAAATTAATACTGTAATCTAACAATTATTTAATCCCGTTACACGCCGAGTAGATAAAATGATTGGGTTGATTCCTAATTTATTGTGCCGCACCCATTTTAATATTAAGGTAAATGATGTTGATAAAGAGAATAGTCCAAATAGATTAAATATATTTTTTCTTTGCAAAAGTAATACTATAATCTAAAAATTATTTATCTCGGACAACGTCGAATAGAAGAATATTCAACTCCAACATTACTGGATCTTACATGTAGTACTTTACATTTGTCTAGGTTAAATCCCAATTTCAAAATGTCCTCCCAATATGATAATTTATTTAGATCCATCTGTGTTATTCCCTTTGATAAATGTCTTACAAGTAGTTTACCATCATCAGCAAACAGTTCTATTTCTGAATTTATATTATTAGGTAAGTCATTCATGAATATCAAAAACAACAAAAGACCCAATACTGAACCCTGCGGAACACCGGAAGGTATGTACTGTGATTCAGAATAATTGTTACCAACCTTTACTTTCATAGTTCTATCCTTCAAACATTCCCTCACAATATTTACCATTTTGTCAGTAATACAAATATTTTTCATTCTCACTAGTAAAGGATAATGAGATACCGTATCAAATGCCTTGCTAAAATGAAAATATATGAAATCTGCACTATCCTCCTCCATCAAATATCCATTTATGATGTCAAATTATTAGATAATGTTGATTTATTATAGACAAAACTATGTTGGTTAAAATTTAATATCATCTTTTCAAAAATTTAATATGTGGTTTCTAATATTTTTTCAAATACCTTACACAAAATACATGTAAGAAAAACTGGTCTGTAATTACTTTGTTAATGTATCGAACCTTTTTTATGTAGCGGTATTATTATAGCTGTTTTCCAAATATATGGAATCTCTTCATATTCCATAACTTTTCTAAACAAATTGATAATTGCATTGATTAAGCCTTCATTTGATGATAAGTATTTCAATATTTTAGGATGAATTCCATCAGGCCTCATATCTTTACCAATGAGAAAAATAAATAAATAATTGAATGAGAAATAAATGAAAACAGTGAATGAAAGAGGAAAAAATACGAATAAATAGCGAGAAATAGAATGAAAATATGGAATGAAGAAAAATGAATGAACAATGAATGAACAATTGAATGAAAGCAGATGAATGAAAATATATTAATGAAAAGTTAATGAAATGAAAGAAAAATTGAATAATAGGAAGTGACTGAAAAAATTTAGGATGAAAAATATATAAAAAATATATGAAAAATGGACGAAAAAAGAATAAGAACTAAATGAAAATATTTAATGAATAAAAATAAATGAGAAATAAATAAAAAAGTGAAAGAAAAATAAATGAAGAAAAATTAATATAAATTTTGATTTGAAATATTGAGTGAAGAAAAATAAATGTACATTGGATAAAAAATAAATGAAAAAATGAATGACAAAAAAGAATGAATAAATGAATTAAATAATTAATGACAAATATTGAAAAATAAAAAATAATAATAAAAAATAGATGAAAAGTCGGAAGAAAAATGAATGAAAGAAGGTTAATAAAAAATTATGTTCAAACAATGAATAGAAAGATGAAAGGAAAATGAATTAAAAACCAGAAAAATTTATAAATAATAAATGGAAATAATGAAGAAAATTTGATTGAAAAACAAATTAATAAATGAAATTGAAGGAAAAATGAATGAAAAAGCTGAATTAAAAAATGAATGACCAATTAATGAAAAATGTTTGACAAATGAAAAAAACATAAGCACGTATCTCATGTAGTTTCCGACTTTTAGGCGGGAACACATACACACACATTTAATGTAATACTGTAATATTTCTATCACGACTACCTGGCAACGCCGAGTACATTTTCTTGCATAAAATAGTTTAAGAAAACACAGTGATGTTTTTCTTCTTCTGGGCAACGCGGCCTTTTAACATGCTTACTCTGTCCAGGATATTGAGCACTTTAGATTTGCTAACTTATACCACTTTACAGACATCATAATTAAGTATTATTATTATTACTCACGGGTAACATTATTTGTTTGTGTCTGTGAAGTATACAACATAATAACGAAGGACAAATAAGTTATTTCTCGCAGGGAAACGCTGTGTTGAAACACAGCTGCTCGATCTAGGATAGTGAGCACATTTTGATTACTATATACATCTTCCTATATGAAATACTCTAATGTTACTGCAATGAGTCCCGGACAACGCCAAATATATTTTCTTGTATAAAATAGTACAAATAAAAAAAAACATAGTGATGTCAGTTTTCCTGGTCAACGCTCTATCCAGGAAAACTAGCACTTTGGGTTGACTAACTTATACCACTTACCAGATATTATTCTTTATTAGTAGTAATATGACTCGTATACAGCATTTTAACAAAAATCACATATGTTCTTTCTCCCGTGTTACGCTGCGTTTAAACACAGCTTCATTATCTAGGGTATTAGACATATTTTTTTAATGTATACCATTTCCCATATAAAATACAGTAATGTTAATATTATGGCTCGCGGGCAACGCCGAATATATTTTATTATCTAAAATACTTTAACAAAACAGTGATGTGTGTTTTGCTGGCCAACGCGGCCTTTCCAGTATATTGAGCACTTTGAATTGACTAATATCACTTACCAGATGCATTTTTAATATCATGACTCCCGGGCAACACCATAATACTTTTTCTAGTATACAACATGATAACAAAAGTTAAATATGTTCTTTCAACCGGGTAACGCTTCATTTAAACACACCTGCTCTAATATTGAACACTTTTTGATTACTATATAACATTTTCCATATGAAATACTATGTTTCTATAATGACTCCCAGGCAACGCCGAATATATTTTCTTGTATAAAATATTATAAGAAAACACAATAGTGTTTGTTTTCCTTGGCAACGCGGCTTTTGAACATACCTGCTCTATCCAGGATTTTAGCAGCTTTGGATTGATTAACTTAAACCACTTAGCAGATATATTATTATTATTATTATTATTATTATTATTATGACACCCGGGCAACACCATGCACTTTTTCCAGTATACAACATAAAAACAACAGACTAATAAGTCATTTCTCCCGAGCAACGCTATGTTTAAACACACCTACTCTATTCAGCATATTGAGCACTTGGATTTATTGCTCCCGGACAAGTACATTATAAAAAATATCTTATGCAACACTGCGTTAAAACGCGCCTGCTCTATCTAAAATATTGAGCACTGTAATGTGTAATTTTGGGTTACTACTAGCTTTTTCTAAGATATTGAGCACTTTGAATTATGGCTCCAAGCGTATACAACAATATTTTTTTTAAAACAGATCCGTTTTTTATACCGACCGAAACAGCGTTTAAACGCACTCGCTCTATCTAAGATATTGAACACCGAAGATACAATGTAAATAATGTCATAGCAAAAACACCGGAGAGTAAATACGGTGAAAAAAGTTAACTTTTTATTAAAATTCGACAAACTGAAGTATATATAGGCAAACATTAACTAGGGGAAAATTGATCACTTAAGAAAAGAAAAGAGAAAAAAGAAACAAATAAACCCCCCTAAATAAAGATTTTCACACTCGGGAAAACACACGAATCAGATTTCTCAAACGATGCCCCACAAGGTTATATTTACGAAACCTTGAACAAAGTTTTTTTCGATGTGTACATATATATATATATATATATATATATATATATATATAAATGAAATATATGAAAAAGAACAGTGATTTTCTATATATTTATTACCGTTTCGTCTTTATTTCAATAGTTGCTCAAGATAACTGTTGTGAAGAAAAGCATAGAAGTCAATATTTAAAAATGTGTGATGCGTCTGTGATGAAACAGGAAGTTGTGTTCTTTCTATGACGTGAACTAAAGTTATATATCTGAACGTTAGAATTTTAAAAAGGAGGTGTGTTTTTGAAGTGAAATAGGTGTTTTTAAAAAATGTTATTTATTTAATTTTCAATTAATTTTATTAATATCGATGTCATGTACAAACTTTGTACATAACATCGATATTAATTTTAAATCGACTTAAATGTTTTTAATTTTTTTTTAAAAACGTAATTCCACTTTCATGGAAACATCACATATTTTGAATCGTAACGTATATTGTTTCGTTCGAAAGAAAGTACAAAAGCATTGTTTACACGTCACAGACGCCACATGTATTTTAAAATATTGACTTCTATGTTTTATGATAATCAGTCATCTTTATCAAGTCTTGAAATAAAGACGAAATCTTTATAAATATTTAAACATGTATAAGCTTTCCTTTTTTGTAATAACGTTGGGTTATTATTTCTATAATTATCATTCATATATATATATATATATATATATATATATATATATATATATATATATATATATATATATATATAGTGTGTGTGTCAAGTCATATTGAAAATAAATCAATAAGATGCTCGATCGCCAAGGAGTGAAAACTAATATGAATAATTTATTTGAAACTATATGTTCAGCTTTCAGAATTGTACAAATGTAAAAAATATCTGCCCAGATAAAACCGCGGTACGATTCTGAATGATGTAACAGGATGTAAAAGGAGCGCGCTCCAGGAGCATGCTCCTTTTTTTGCTGGAGCGAAGGAAGGGAGGGCTCATTTTATATTAATCGGGAGTGGAGCGTGAGCAACTCAATTTTGGACTAAAGAGCGGTGGTTTTATCGCTCCGCGCTCCAAAATTATTTGATTTTTTTTGTTTCAACATTAGTTTTTTATTCAGCAATAAAACGGAAAATAAAAGAAAGTCTCAGAGTTTACTCTGAGTTATTTTTAAAATTATATCTCTGGTAAATGTATATGAGAGATAGGGAGAGGAAGAGGGAGTGGAAGGGAGAGAGAGGGAGAAAGATCGAAAGAGTTACGCTTGAAAACAGAACATTTTTACATCGACATGTTAAATTTTTGATGTGACAATTTTCGTAGGGCAGGAGACAATTTGGCACCAAATGTCTTTAAATGCGTCAGTGAGTCTATAGACGTTTTTGAAGTTATCGTCTTATAGATTTGAACTTTTTGCATTTATGACAAGGATGTTTATTGCTGATTAAATAAATAAGCATATTTTACTTTTAATTCCTTTTTAAATAAAGAATTTTAGGTTCAATTATACTATAGGGGCCGTTTAATTTTCTCCCCCATTTCGCTCGGTAATAACCCAAATGTTCGATAAAATCGATTTCTGAGGTGAAATGGTACATTTTGTCCTGACAAAAAATTCTAATGTATTTTTTAGCATATACTAAATTGAACTTTTATGCCACATTTTTACTCGTCGTCTTTTCGGCGACATTTTGTTATTCTTAAATTCACGACTAGTATGTTTTAACCTTTTCATGTTTGCTTTTAAATTCGTCAAATTCCGTTAAAACTTGCTTTTGTAAATATAGTGTTCAAAGTTTTTTTCTTTTTGTGTGTAATAAAATGTTAAAGCAGAAAAAATATCTTTAGTCCAAGGAAAAAATATATTTGGTCCAATGAAAAAAACCCAATAAAAACCAATATGGCCGCCAGCGATTAAAAGCTGGAATTAAAGTTAGATTTTCAACACTTTAAAAAGTAAATAAGAATGTTATTTCAGAACCAAAAATACAATTTAAACCAACAATCAGTTTTATCAAAAATTTGGGTGAATACCAAGCGAAATGAGCGAAAACAGCGGTCCCTATTCTACAATTAAACTGATGTTTAAACTTAATTAAATTAAAGAAAATATCTTAAATTTTTATTTAAAAAGGCAAATAATTAGACTTTCTGACTAATTTGCTGTCTTTTTAAAACCGAAAGTAGATTAGATATCTTTCTTTATCTTAAAATATCTATTATCGAATATAATTTTAAACCCTTTTTTTTTGTTGTTAGAGATTTCAACTATAGACGTTTTCCCTTTTTTTATTGAAATTTTTAATCTTAATAAATGTTTTTGCCCGACATAGGAATACTTGCTACAGTTAATTTTTCGGAGGAGAGAAAATTTGACCCGATATTTTTTCAACTCACAAGGTCTAGGCTAGATATTTTGTATGAAATTTTAAGACATTAAATGGATGTCTGAATTGATTATTGACAATTTATTGATATTTTTGGCCAACTTATGACAAATATTTATTTATTAAACTCTTAAAAAATAAACTTCATTGATTTTTTTTCGCCCCAAATTGTACTATTGAACAGAAATGGATAAATTGATTTGTTTGAAAGTACTTGCGCGTTTCTCTGTGGTAAATAATAATATACATTATACAATATGATTAAACAATCACACGTCGATTAATGTTGCTCTTGCTCTCCTAGAAAATAATCACTAATGATTTTTAAAAGTAAAACTTTATTTACTAAAAACAAATCTAAATTCCCTTCCAAAGTAAATAGAAAAAGTATTGGGTGACATTTTCCATTCCTGAAAAAATAGGTTGTTAAATGAAAAAAATAAAAATTGTTTAAAAATACTTCAGGAATTTTTCTATTTCAATTTATACCTCAGAAAACGAAAATTTACGTATAATCCTATACTTCGTCCGACATGTTCTATAACTCTCAAAATATTAGCGAGATTTTGTCAAATATCATCTTACGGTCTTACACTAAAAGTGAGATCACCACCCATATTGACGAGATCCTTTGACGCCCTCCCCTATCCTTCGACCACTCATTGGCAGAATATAACGTTTATGAAAGAAGGTATATTTTAATTATGAAGAGCTAAAAAAGAGCCGCTCCTTTTTCCTAAGAGTAGGAGCAGGCGCGGCTCTTTTTTGAAATTGGGGAGCGTGAGAGGAGCCAGCTCCAATTTTGGGCGTTGGAGCAGGAGCGGGAGCAGCTCAAAAAGTAGTGGGGCGCGTAAAGCTCTGTATATAGTTTTCAAATAAATATGTATATATATATATATATATATATATATATATATATATATATATATATATATATATAGCTGTGTGTATGGCTTTCTCTCTCTCTCAATATATATATAGATATTCATATATATATATATATATATGTATATATATATATGTATATATATATATATAAATATATATATATATATATATATATATATATATATATATATACGAATACAAATGAAAAAGCAAAGAATAAATAAAAATTATCTAAAAAAACGAGTAAAAAAAGGCTTATTGGTTCTCATGTTAGATGGAATTCCGTATGAGCATGTTATGTTATGACCTGTTCGATGATGGCGTATGTGATCTTCAAAGGACAATTACAGAAAAATAAGAGAGTTGTCGGCTATTTTCCTCCTTTCCTAAGACATTTTATTCCTATTTCTGCTCATTCTATAGAAGTTTTTTTTTATTATTATTTCCTGTTTTGTTTTAATTATTTCCTATTTTAAAGCAATCGTTTCATTTGCGCTCTTCTTCCGGTTAGACGTTTTTTCATTCATTTTTTTCTCTAACATTTTCTTTTCTTTTCCCATTATTTCCTCCTATCTTTATTTTCATTCCTTCTTTTGAATTCTACTACTTCCTTATTTCTTCATATTGCTGTCTTTTGTGCATTCTTTATTCATTCGTTTCGTTTTCTTTATTCGCACTGTTTCCTTCCACTTTGCAATTCTCTGATTTATTGTTTCTGATTCTTTTGTTAAAAGAGAAATGTCTTTGAAATATTGTCGTACGATTTGTTCTTTTTATTAATTTTTACCTCTTTATTTCTGTTACCCTTTATTCTTGTTGCCTTTTTTATTTCTATTAATTCCTTGTTCGTTTTTTCTATTATCCTTTCTTTATTTCTTTTTTCGTGCATTCCTTTCTATGATCTTTATTTTTATAATCAATTCTTTCTTTATTTATTTATTTCATAATTTGTTTTCATTTTTTTTTAATTTTCTACCATAAATATTCCTTTGTGTGTTTGTAATATTCTTTATTTGTTTATACTATTCTGATATATATATTTATTTATATAAATACACATTGGGTTTTATTATACAGTAAAGGATTCTTCTTTTCGTCCTATTATCGTACATTCCTTTCTATGATCTTTATTTTTATAATCTATTCTTTCGTCCGTTCTTTCTTTATTTCATTATTTGTTTTTATTATTTTTTTTATTTTCTACCATAATAATATTTTGTGTGTTTGTACTATTATTTATTTATTTATTTCATTATTTGATTTTTATTATTTTTTTATTTTCTACCATAATAATTTTTTGTGTGTTCTTACTATTATTTATTTATTTATTTATTTCATTATTTGTTTTTATTTGTTTTTATTTTCTACCATAATAATATTTTGTGTGTTTGTACTATTATTTATTTATTTATTTATTTCATTATTTGATTTTTATTATTTTTTTATTTTCTACCATAATAATTTTTTGTGTGTTTGTACTATTATTTATTTATTTATTTATTTATTTATTTGTTTTTATTATTTTTTAATTTTCTACCATAATAATATTTTGTGTGTTTGTACTATTATTTATTTATTTATTTATTTCATTATTTGTTTTTATTATTTTTTTATTTTCTACCATAATAATATTTTGTGTGTTTGTACTATTATTTATTTATTTATTTATTTCATTATTTGTTTTTATTATTTTTTTATTTTCTACCATAATAATATTTTGTGTGTTTGTACTATTATTTATTTATTTATTTATTTCATTATTTGTTTTTATTATTTTTTTTATTTTCTACCATAATAATATTTTGTGTGTTTGTACTATTATTTATTTATTTATTTATTTCATTATTTGTTTTTATTATTTTTTTATTTTCTTCCATAATAATATTTTGTCTGTTTGTACTATTATTTATTTATTTATTTATTTCATTATTTGTTTTTATTATTTTTTTATTTTCTACCATAATAATATTTTGTGTGTTTGTACTATTATTTATTTATTTCATTATTTGTTTTTATTATTTTTTTATTTTCTACCATAATAATTTTTTGTGTGTTTGTACTATTATTTATTTATTTCATTATTTGTTTTTATTATTTTTTATTTTCTACCATAATAATATTTTGTGTGTTTGTACTATTATTTATTTATTTATTTATTTCATTATTTGTTTTTATTATTTTTTTATTTTTTACCATAATAATATTTTGTGTGTTTGTACTATTATTTATTTATTTCTTTATTTCATTATTTGTTTTTATTATTTTTTATTTTCTACCATAATAATATTTTGTGTTTTTGTACTATTATTTATTTATTTATTTACTTATTTGTTTTTATTATTTTTTTATTTTCTACCATAATAATATTTTGTGTGTTTGTACTATTATTTATTTATTTATTTATTTCATTATTTGTTTTTATTATTTTTTTATTTTCTACCATAATAATATTTTGTGTGTTTGTACTATTATTTATTTATTTATTTATTTCATTATTTGTTTTTATTATTTTTTTATTTTCTACCATAATAATTTTTTGTGTGTTTGTACTATTATTTATTTATTTATTTATTTCATTATTTGTTTTCATTTTTTAAAATTTTCTACCATAATTATTCCTTTGTGTGTTTGTAATATTCTTTATTTGTTTATACTATTCTAATATATATATTTATTTATATAAATACACATTGGGTTTTATTATACAGTAAAGGATTCTTCTTTTCGTCCTATCATCCTATCTGGTTCGTTTGTTGATCTTATTTTCTTTTATTCTCTTATTCTCTCTCTCCCTTCGTTTCTCTCTCTATATCTTTCCTTTAGCCCTCCTCCAGTACTTCGCTTTTGTTTGGATTTTATATTCCCCTTTTCTCAATTGCCTTTTTTATATGAAAATATATTTATGACAATTAAGCTACACAGAGCTTCCTGCGTTTCATCACCGTGGGAATCTTCAATATATTTTCATAGCTGATTACCAGCTCTACTTATGTATCGAGCATTGTTGAAGTAAATATTGAAAATTCATACATAAAAAATTATATCTCTTTATAAAATTGTATGTGGATACATGAAATAGTAATATATATATATATATATATATATATATATATATATATATATATATATATATATATATATATATATATATAAGTCAGTTTATATTATATTCCAATAACCATGGTTTTATTTCATTTTATTATTATTATTTTGTTGTCCACATTTTCAAAAATATAAGATTTCTGTGAGATAAAAATAATAAAATAAAACCATGGTTATTGGAAGATAGTATAAACTGACTTATATTTTGCTCTGTTATCAATAATTGACAAGGATTGAGCTGTATCTTCAAGGGAGACTACAGAGTAAAAGGAACTGATGGTATATGCTAATACATATATTGTCATTAATTATATATATATATATATATATATATATATATATATATATATATATATATATATATATCCTGCCTCTTATTTCAGCTTTTTGTCCTTGTATCAATATTTTATATCCTCTTTTTAGCTCTCAAAAATCCCTTCTTTTTTCCTTCCCCCTCTCTATCTGTCACTCCATTTCCTCTAAGGTTCGTCTCTGTGTCACTCTTAATTTCCTTCTCAATTTTAGAAACTATTCATCGACTTGATTTCTCCACAACTCTCCCTCCTCCATCCGTCTCTCCCCACCACCTGCCACCCGTCTCACATACCCCCTCTCTCTCCCCACCCCCTTCTTTTCATTCATAAACGATCTTTGCTTTTCATTCTCGTTATTATTTTTATGTTAATAGTTGAGATTTCTTTTTTCCATTTGATTTCTTTTATTTCTTATTGGTAAAACTGTTCGCTAATGGACCCGGAGACCAGGGTTCAATCCTGGGTCGATTCATACCAAAGACTTAAAAAATGATACATGATTACCCCTTGCTACAGACATAAGTATAAGGTGAAGATCATGGATAAATAGAAACAGAGTTGCGCTTTCGTTTACAGCTTGCTGTAGAAGCTAATGAGTATTCGAGTCGCCCTTAACTACGGTCGAGCAGTTTACCTTATATATTTCTAATCTCCCTTACAAAGCTTTTTTCTATCCTATCTTCCTACATTCCCCTTCTCTTTTCTTAATTTATTTATCTTAATTCTTCTCGTCTCCATCTCTTTTCCCATTTCGTATATATCGACTTCATATCTTCTTCTTTACCATTTAATTTATTTTTTATTTTTCTTTCTTTTCATTTTCTTCTTTATTTCTCACTTTTCTTTCGTTTCTGTTTCGTTTCTGTTCTTTAAATCCGGTTTCCTTCTCTTTTCTTTTCTTTTTTTCTCTTTCCTCTCTTTCCTCTCTTTCCTCTGTCATCCGCATTTGTATTATTCCCTTTCCTTTCTCTTTGTCTCATTTCTGAGTACATCACGTGACCAAAAGTGAAACGCACCCACCAATTAACTGCAGCCACAAGGAAGAGAAAAATATAAGAACTATCTAAAAAAAAGAACGAAAAGAACCATTAAAGGAAATACATAAATCATAGAACTATATAAAAACAGAAACTGCACGCTATAATTTTCCATCCATGATTCTATGCAATAACATCTACAATTAGCCTAAAACGTCTTTTTACTGCTTTAAAGTCTTTTGAAAAATGTCCTCCTATTTGCAAATATAATAGGAACCATAAGGAAGTTCTGCTCGCACTAAGTGCTTCATGACCTGATTTAATCACATCGTCCTAACTTATTTATAGCTGAATCAGTTTATTACATCGGTTATCGATTACTCACTAAAGTTTAGCGACGTTGAGCTTTGTTATTATTTACATTCTAAATATTTACCAGGCTCCACGCTACTGAATTAAAGTGAGGTAATTTTACGTCCATCTTAATTTTAGATGAAGTTGAAATTACCTCCCTTTAATTAAGTCGATACGTCGTGACGGTGCAACTAGCTATTCAAGCGAATATATCAATTTTCATGTACAATTAAAACTTGCGTTTATTTTAAGCGGCTGGCACAAGTTGTTGAATGGATACCAACACTAAGTTCAAATACAATCAGATCTTTCATGTAGTATTGAGATGGGTGATCATTTTCAAAATAATAGGTGATGTAAGCAAACACGCGACTCACATGTATAAAATGGTAAAAGTATAGCATGAAGTATACGGCGGCGATAGAAAGCGTTCTAACACAGAGTGATTCGGGTCATCCGTTCAGTTTAACCGCTTATACTACTGGGAGCGAGCACCTTTCTTCTCCGTACGAAATAAACATCTAGAAATTTAACCTGTTTTGTGTTGCATGCCATTTCAATGTTAATGATTAGTATTTTCATCTCATTATGTGTGATCTTTCTAATTCTGTCGAATTTAGCGTTAATGTTATAAGTTTTAATTTTTTTAAATTTATTTTATGATTTATCTATTATTCGTTTAATTTCCCTATAATTTAAACATTTGTCACTTTGATTGTAGGAACATAAAATTAAAATTGTAATCATAATGATAGGATCCTCAGAGCACAAGGTAGCCAAATGGCGTGCTACTATTTAGAACACGTTTTGGAACGCTATAGTACATTTTGTATTAAAGATTCATTTTCAGACTTCATACAAAATTATTCTTACACTGACAAATGCGTTCTTTTGATATATTAAGTCTTTTGACCTGTGTTTCCCTTATTGAGACGATTAGTGTATGTGCATATTCATTATATCGTAATCAATTCCTCACTCCTTCAATTCTCGAAAATATTTTCGTGGAATTAATCAACAATGAGACGTTTTTTCCACGTTCCTCAACAATATCCATCCAGTTAAAAATTCACTTCCACTTCTGGGTGTGTTAGTTAGAAAAGCTTTTTCCGGTTTTTTTAACTACAGTATACCAGAAACCAACTTTTACTGGTCTCTACAGGCGTTGGGACTCATTTTTCCACACAAAACAAAAGTTTAATTTAATCATAGGCCCTTAATGATTTGTTCTCAGACCAAACAGGATGATTAAATTAAATTAACTATTAAAGCCCTCTGTAACAATGTCTATCTATTAGACATTGTTGAATCTGCAATCAAAATAATGAAGTTAAGAAAGCTTTTGTTGATAGATATCCTATTTACCTTCGCCTACCTTGGCTAGGTAACATAAGTGATGAATTCACCAAACAAATCTATTTGTCTGTGAAAAAATGTTGCTTTGCCACGAATACACGTGTTGTTGTTTCCACCAGAGCCATCTTGCTGTCGATTCGAAAAGATGTTATTCCCCCTACCATAATAATTCTATTATATATTTATTTGAATGTAGTTGCAGTTCGCACTACGTTGGGCGGACATCGCAAAGAATAGAAATCCGGGTCAAACAACACGTGTCCACAAAAATTCGTCAAGCCAACTTAACAAACTGATGTTTTAAATAATACAAATGGTTCTTCCATCGCCGAACATCTAATAAATAACCGTTCATGTGCTTCAAATTTCAGTGTTGACTTATTCTCCCGTTTTAATACGTCACACCCTCCCTTTTATCCGAGGATTCTAGAAACTATTTACATTAAGTTTATGTGACTATGTTTGTTAACAAAATTACAATCTTCTCGGACTTAATGTAGTTTCTATTTGATTACTTTTTTTATTGAATGTGTATATAGGTATGTGCATATATGCATATTTATGCATGGATTTGTATGTATGATATATATATATATATATATATATATATATATATATATATGAAAAGAAAGTAACTATCTACATGATTGGTTATTTGGCTTTTTAGGGTCTCTTAGTTTGTTTAAAGTTGTTACTTTGTTTTCTTAGTGTGTGTATGTGTTTCTTGTTGGTTGACGTAAGTCGGAATAAAGATTCTCTAGGAGAGTCTTGTTAAAAGTATATATATATATATATATATATATATATATATAAATATATATATAAGTAGATTTCGGGTACAACAATATGCTAGGAATCATTTCATAGGAAACATTATTTTTAGCAATGAAACGAGCGGGTTGGGAAAAATAAATCCTTTTGACAATATCAAGGCTGTTAGAACCTAATCATAGAAGTTTCAAATATACAGGGCATCGTAACGGGCCAATAAATGTACCACCATTAAATATAACAACTTTGCGTGCAATGGTTCTTTTTATGATATTGATGGGATATCTATTTGCAGGAAAAAATATTGGTAATTTTACCTAGTTCCGCATCGCGTCAGGTTGGTAAACAGATCATACGTGCTTGATGAGTAAGTGTACCAATAAGATTTATTTTTCTTGATTTTGGGGCGAAGGAAAACCAATTTAGATAAAGACCTGTAAACATTGGTTTTTTATACACAGAGGTTTTAAACGTTGAATCAACTTTATACACTAACACATCAGGGAATGGGAGGGAACCACATCCTCGACCTCCAGGGTGAAATGCAACGATGGATGCAAGTCACAAAGAAGACCAAGAAACTGTTCAGCATCACTCGGTGAGGGAAAGTGAACAAAAGTGTCATCAACGTAACGTGTGTAAAGCCGGCTTCGTCATTTTGAGAAAAAATTGGCTATCAAAAGATCCAACGAAAATTTTGGTTCACGATGGACCAAGAAAGCTACACATATGTATAACATCAATTTGCCGATACATTATGGTGTTTAAACTGAGGGAAACTGGTTTAGTAGCAAGCTTCATCAGTGCATCAAAAATTCATTCAGGAAATTGTGATTTTAAGGGGACACAGTAAAGATAATCTGCACAAGCCAAGAACTCGCTGTCCTTTGAGCGGAATAATTTGTGTATATGAGACACAAATTTAAAAGAATCAGAGATAGAGTAAGCCAGATAAAAAGTAAGTACGGGTTGAAGAATATCAACTAACCATTTACCAATTGCATGTTGTGCAGAAGCCAACATTAATAGAATAGGGCGTAAATTATATATATATATATATATATTTATATATATATATATGGGAAAATTGTCGATTCCCAACTAAAATGTCGGGCAAAAAATCGTCTATAGTTTTCTAGTTTATTTTTACCTAAATAAATAAGTAATAAACCCCAAATAAATTGTTTTAAACTAATTTTACAACTGTATTTCCTTTCAAATAATTTAAGCTATATCTTAAATTAGTCCAAAACAATTGATTTGGGTTTACTTACTCGATTTAAACGATCCGTCATTTCGCTTGGAAATCAACCATTTTGACCATATATATATATATATATATATATATATATATATATATATATATATATATATATATATATATATATATGGGTTAGAGTATGTATGTGATTATGCATATATCTATGCGGGTTGTGACTTTTATCAATAGGCTAAAAATGTGAAAGAGCCAAAACATGCTGTGATTAAGATAAACGAAATGATAAGAAAGTTGAGTGAAAAAATAAGAATGTGTGAGCGTTGGGTTATGTTAGCATCTGAAGAAATCAGATACATACCTTGCCTCCTCTATTATGCTCCTCTTTTCCAACCAAAACGATATGCAAGAATGCACATTTCTTCTTTACAGGCTTTGTCCAAGTAACCAATAGTATTTGTATAAATTATAAAATATTATATATATATATATATATATATATATATATATATATATATATATTAGAGAATGGTAGTTTTCCTGAAGCATTGTTGGAAATAGTAGTAGTATGTTTTTAAAAAAGGATATGGGCAATGCAAATTCCGGGTAAAATGTAAGCTGGAAGGAACAAAAATAATAAATCGAATTCGAAATGTGACTTACTATTTATTTATTTTTTAAATCTTACATAACAGCAAGTGTGGTGTTAGCTGTTTGTGTGATGTCCGGATGATTATTAAAAATCATTTATTTAATATTTCGGGAAATGAAACTTCCCTTTGTCAAAAATAATAAACACCAGAGGAAAACTCCGTCTGTGCAGAGAATTTACTATAATGGATGTCAGAAGAGAGAAGACAGCGTAAGAGCAAACGATCCCACAGAAGAATAGAAATTAATAAGTTTTAAAGGTATGTTATGTACATAAATGTGGTGTTGAAAAATATGTGTGTAATATTGGATAAATGATAGGTATTTTATGGTGATCGATTAACTGTTACTTTTGATAAATATATATTTTTTAATTCATTTTTGATTTTGATTTTTCTGTGTGTTGTTTAATTTTCGTTTTTTTTCGTATTTTAAGATTTTTTGAATATGAAGTAAAGTAATTAATCTCTCATTTTGAATATTCTTGATTTTATTGAATTCATTGATGATCATATATTCAAAAACTTTTATTAATCGTGAGTTTCATCAAATTAGTTCATCGAATTGGTGTAATATGTTATTTATTATAGAGTTATATATTATAATGTTTTCGGGGGTGAAGACAATGTAAGAGGAATCACTCTGCTTGTTATTCGGGTCATTAATGCGAATTTATTTATAGATTCAGTCGGTAGAAGTCTGTGTATTAATTGTTATATATATATATATATGTATATATATATATATATATATATATATATATATATATATATATATATATATGTATATGTATATATATATGTATATATACATATGTATATATATGTGTTATTGTTTGTGTATTTATTTATTCTTTATTTTAATCTTGTTTTTATTACTTTATTTAGTGTTTTTTCTATTTTTTTTATTTATCTATCTAATTTATTTATATATATGTTTATTTATGTATACTTTATTTTTCTTTATTTTTCATGTTTTTATTTCTTTATTTAATGTTGTTTCTTTAATTTAATTTATTTCTATATTTATTTATTATTTATTATTTATTATTATTATTATTTATTTTTTATATCTGTAGGTTATTTGTATACATTTTATATGTATTTAGATTAATTAATTAATTATGCCAGTTTAGGAGGTGATCTTTTTTTAGGGGAGTAGCGGAGTAGGTTGATTATAGTTTTTGGTTTGTGGCTGAATGTGTGTTGAGATGAATGTTCAAATGTGGAGGGGCCTACTTGATTGTTGGGTGTCTGGTGACTTAATATAGGAGGTAAGTAGTAGTGAAATGGTGGAAATGTAATATAATGACTGTTAGATATGAGGGTTCGTCATTATAGAATGAACGGTGAGTAGAGCTCGTGACGCTGATTAAGTGAGGGGTTTAATCTGGAGATGAGAATTGATTCTGCGATTCTAAGGTCCCCAATGTTTCTGACAGACGCTAGGATGGAGAAATGAATATCACGCTGAATATTCGAGCACATTGCTGTGTGCTTGTGGAAAGAGGATATACGGGCGTTCATGTGCTCTTTTATGCGCAGATGTAGTGGTCTTGTTGTGTTTCCGATGTAGAACTTGTTGCATATATTGCATTGTAAACTACAGCCATAATGTTTAAACTAACAACTGAAATCAGAAAAATGCTGAGCGCGTCGAAAAGCTAACAAGGAAAATAACAAATAGAGAAAACCCCGTACTCTTTAATAAGGCATGCATGTATATATATATATATATATATATATATATATATATATATATATATATATATATATATATATATATATATACATATGCTAGGTAAACACACATCGCAGGGCGGGGATATTCTCTATACGCCTAGAACATGTTCAGTAATTCATAATACACGGATAATTAGTTTAGGAGGGAATCCTATGCATGCAAATATATAAACAAATACACATTCCTAACTTTATATATATATATATATATATATATATATATATATATATATATATATATATATATATATATATATATACACATAAGACTGTTTCGCTGTATCACAGCTCTTCAGTGCGACTAGATCACTTAGTTCCTCAAGCCGGGATTCAAACTCAACCGTCGTGCTGACAGTCGGCGCTATGATACGACACTGACTGAATGTAAGTGATATTTCAATGTAAACATTGTGAAGTGCCGGGAGCTCGAATTAGTTTTACCCAATGAGCTAATAGCAGTTGGCCATATCCTTACAAATAAACTCTACCCAAGAAATATATATATATATATATATATATATATATATATATATATATATATATATATATATATAGTACACGTATTGTATTAGTTTCTGTAGATGTAAACCTGTTGAAACTCCAGTGTTTATAAAAAGTGCTCAATAACAAGTAGAGCTGTTCTAAAGTACAACTAAAACATGTATGTAACCAATAATGTTTGTATAAATACAAATGTATACCATATATATATATATATATAGAGAGAGAGAGAGAGAGAGAGAGTAAGAGAGAGAGAGAGAGTAAGAGAGAGAGAGAGAGAGAGTGTGAGAGAAAGATGGGGGGAACCTGAGATTTGTATTTTGACAAAGATAGACTTCAATCGATCGTTGGATTGTAAGATATTAAGGGAAAATATTTCATTATCTTTCTATTCTCATTGTTCCATTAAAAGCGTCGCTGTTTTTAGATGCGTCTATGGATGTTTACAAAAGGCTCTGTCGGTCGTTTTGTCGGTCCGTCTGTCACTCTTTCATGCTTAACATTTAAATGACATATTTTCAACGCTAAACGCACAGATTTAATAAGAGGGAACTTTATGTGAGATGCGTCTACATAAGCTGCTATGTTGACTCGCATGGTTCTTCCTATTTACTTGCCTCCGCACGAAGGCAGAGTTAGACAAAAGGAAAATCCAGCTACCCAAAAGGAGCACTTTAGATTAAAACAAAAAAATGAAATTATCTCAGTCTTGAAAGATTATACTTATTGACCGAGGACAAAAAAGGATAAAGTGTAGTATCACTAGAACAGATACTACACTTTGCTCCTAGCCAAAATGGCAGATCGGTCTGGTTATGATCATCCAGCTTGATATAACGATTCTGTAAGGTTTCAGTTTTAATGTTTTTTTTAACTTTTATGTTTGAAATATATTATTTGTTTGTCTGTCACCACAAGTTTCAAATATTATTTGCAGTGGTATGCCACGCTCGTGTCTTTCAATCCTAGGCGTGTCCCTTATATTCCTGATATTCTCATGGATGGCTCTGCTCTTGCGTAAAAATCGACTCTGAAACTTCTTGGCCTTTCTCTCTCATCAAATCTTTCTTGGAATTAATACATTAGATCCATTGCTCTTTCTGCTTCTCGTAAAGTCGGTTCTCTCTATCGCTCCAAACACTTTCCTACACCTGAGGCTATTATATGTCTCTAAAAATCTATAATCAGACCATGTATGGAGTACTGTTGTCATATTCGGGCTGGTGAATCTCTGTCCCATTTGAGGTTTCTTGATAAGGTGCAGACACGTATATGTAATTTGATTGGCCCTATCTTTCTTCTTCTCTACGTCCTCTCTCTCACAGACGTGATGTTGCTAGTCTCAGTCTTTTCTATAAATACTATTATGGAATGCGGTGTTCAAAATTTTGTGATTTATTCCCCGCTTCTTTTGTTTCAGCTCGTTTGACTCGTAGGTCTCGTAGTCTCCATCAATCTGCTGTGTTGAGACCTCATTGTAATACAGTTTCATATTCCAGCAAGCTTGTGCAACTCTCTTCCTGCTGACTGTTTTCCCCTTGTCTATCACCTTGGTCTTTTCAAGACTGCGGCCAATAGGCATCTCATGTCTTTGCGATAATCATATTTCGTTCTTGTTAGCTCCTTACATCCAGTGGCTTCATGCCTTGTCTGGAGCGATTTCCATGAAAAAAATATCATTTTAGTTTTTCTGTTACGTTCTCGTTTAAAAAATAAATGTTTTGAATTGTACAATCATATTTGAAATTTATCTTTGTTAATCACATTTAAGTTTGAATTGTAACATCATATTTGAAATTTATCTTTGTTAATCACATTTAAGTTTGAATCGTCACATCATATTTGAAATTTATCTTTGTTAATCACATTTAAGTTTGAATCGTCACATCATATTTGAAATTTATCTTTGTTAATCACATTTAAGTTTGAATCGTCACATCATATTTGAAATTTATCTTTGTTAATCACATTTAAGTTTGAATCGTCACATCATATTTGAAATTTATCTTTGTTAATCACATTTAAGTTTGAAGCATCGTCATCATTAGTCTGTCAGGTTTAGTTTTAAATAACGTTTTTAAATAACGTTTGTTTTTTTCAATTTTTTATCATTTTGTTTTTTGCTAGGGATGAGACATCCTACCGGATGCCCAACATTTACTCGCTGTTTCAGAGATTCCAATCGAATTTTTTTTTTTTAGAATTTTAACAGTCTCTTTTAAGCGGAGTTTTTTGTTTTATCTCACTTGCACTTGGTTCACCGGGTATATTAGCCAGGTAGTTTTCCTTTTATTTATTTTTTATGAGCCTATGATTACTGGAATGATGGAGATCTTCCTAAGATTCTAGTTTCGTTTCATGTCGTACATAAGACCATGGTATTTAGTTATCTTCCCTACTTCATCTATGTTAAGGTTAGCATAATTAGAGACAATGATTACAACGAGGCTTGCTACTTCATCCCTCTTGTCCCATATCACTATGTCAGGTCTCATAGCTCCGTTTTCTATCTGTACGGATGGCACATTCATAATGATGTGTGGAATGTATTTTCATTGGTTTGTCATATTTAAGTTTGAAACATCATTTTATTAAGTGGATTTCTTTCTTAGTCTGTAACGTTTTACTTTAAAAAATCGTGTTCTTTGGTGTGTTACCTTCATGGTTAAAATATATTTATGATTTTATCACTTATAAATTAAAAAAAAACGTTTCATCGTTCTGTCACACTTACTTAGAAAACAACATTTAAATAGTCTGTAACGTCTATGTTGGGAATAGAATATGAGTTTGTCTGTTACGCTTTAGTTTGAAAATATGTTTGGTGTGTAACATCTATGTTTAAAATATCAGTTTAAGTTGTCTGTCACGTTTAAATTGGACACAACATTCTAATTGGTCTGCCATATTACTTATAAATATAATTGATGTTCGTCTGTGGCATCTGGGTGCGACGACAATCAGTCGATGCGCCTGATGAGAAATAGCGTTGCCATCGTTACTTTCGAGAAAAGGTCGAACCTCTTCAGCGCTAAACGCGCAGATTGAATGGACACGTCGTGGAGAATATCGGTTGTTATTTTGTTTTGATTTCGCCGAAGGGCAAGTATAATTGATTGACAGAAAAGTAAAGATAATTTGTCGAAAGTGTCATTCGGATTTGGTCGATTCAAATCGGGAGACATTTATTGTTCATTATTCACAACTTCTTTTCTCTTTTTTCCCTTCTCAAATGATTAGGCGTCAGGGCAAACTTGCGCGGGAAATGGGTTTCTTTTTCTCTAACGATATTAATGTTGCAATCGATTCAAAACAGACCATTCACCCTGAGATCCATCTCTCTCTGTCCCTCGCTCTCTCTCTCTCTCTCTCTCTCTCTGACTCTCTCTCTCTCTATCTTAATCCCCGTCTCTCTCTCTCTCTCCCTGCCTCTCAATATCTCTCAATGTGTGTCTCTTTCACGTATATCTATATATATATATATATATATATATATATATATATATATATATATATATATATATATAAACAAATACATATATATATATATATATATATATATATATATATATAGTCTAATGAAGCTTTAAGTAATTATAAACAAAAGAAAAAAAAGGAAAATGCAGTTTAAATTCCCAGAGAAACTAACTAAATCCAAGAT
>OY744519.1:2562500-2565000 GCA_963556195.1 Sepiola atlantica
ATACTGCCTATATATATATATATATATATATATATATATATATATATATATATATATATATATATATATATATATATTTATGTCAGTGTTGGATAATGGCCCTATGGTAATGGACGTATCTGTTGGGAATCGTTGGTTTGACTTGCGCGAATTAACGCGGGTGCACGTGTCGCAGAATATAGTAACCCAGGGAAGATTGAAGGGAGTTCTATTGATAATACCCCATCATTTGAGATTGCAGGTTTACTCCACTGAACAGTTATGGAAGCATTATAAGGCGTTAGGATGTGTTACGTTATTGGAAAATGAAAATCTATTAGTGTAGGTATCCATCCCGTTGTTGGATAGGGATAGTACTTTTGAGATACACCGGATAGTTAACCCTCGAGCTGATAAAAAACCTCTGTGTAGTTACTAGATATAAGGTGAAGACGGAATTTGTAGTCTTAAATGTGGATAGAACAAGATTCAGGTTATTGGCAAATGAGGAAGCGATTAAATGAAGAACGGAGGCCCTGGGAACGTGGTAATCAGCGAGTCCGATTCATGTAACTGGCAGTTATGAGCTGCGTGTATTCAAATGTTTAAAAATGATAAGAAGGGGATTCTGAAGAATTGTCAGGTAGAAGTGTGGACGAATGTTGTGTTACCTTCCGCAGTCTGTGTATGTGATGGGATTTGTGCAGTGGATACCCAGGAATAGATTCAGCCATCTATGGTTTGTGAAGTGAAAGCAACCCAAACGATAACATTCCTATTGTTCCTCATAGAGTTGCCCATGGGATGCGCCGCATTTGGGCCATCGATTTCCTTTACCCTTTACTATCAGGCGGATGAAAAGTTTGCAAATAAGTGATCTCTCTTGGAATTGATCGGAACTAATGCAAGTGGATGAACCTGATTGTTGAAACATATAGTAAAAGAATTCCTAAGGTCGCTGTGTAGAAAATGCTTGAATTAGTAATGACGGTAGAAAGAATTAGTTTTGAGAAACTGAAATCTCAATTAAGCATAGTAGAAACAGAAAATTGGGTGGGTACTATAATAGCTTGGTCGGTAGTAGTTATAATTCAATCATGGTAGGGTTGACATTTGTAGCAAAATTGTGCTGAAAAGACGTAGGAAAAGATTGGCTAGTCTAAGGACATTGACAAGAGTACATAGGTGAAGAATGGATACCATTGAGTGCACTTTACCAAACTTGTGATAGAGTGCATGAATTGCCGCCCTTGGGTAAAATCTAGGTGAAGACCCCACCTGTAGTGGGTGAGCCGTAAAGAACCGGCAGGATACCAGACCCTACCTTTACAGCAAGAAATGAAGAATGGATTCGAGTGAATAAATTGATAGGGTAACTGTAAAAGTGTTGAGAGTTCTAATTTAGTAATGAACTGAAAAAGAGACTTGTTGCATGCTCAGTCATTAATTATATTGTCATTTTCTTCCAACACAAAGCCTATAAGACTACACACATGTATACACACACATATATACATATCCGCAATCTGAGTGGGTGAGAAAATTATGGCATGAGCCACGAACTTTTTTATTTTATTTTATTTTTTTATTTTTATTATGTTGTTTTCTCTCTGTGTTGTTGGACAGCGAGGTTTAGAGAGTGTCAATTACAAGTAAATAACAAAAATGATAGGGGCGTATACGACAATATTACCGGACGAAACAGGGTTTATTCGAAACCGGACCCTACATTTACCTAGAAAACCTTTGAATAATTTGGCATCAATATAAATACTTGACATGATATGATAAAAGAAAGAGGAAAAAAAGGAAAATGTTGTGTGTTTATTTTTCGGAATTTGGGGAGATATAAAAAGCATAGGTGATGAAAGCTATGACGCTCCTGAATATCAGTTGTTATGTCAACAAATCCGCGGACGATAGCAAAAAGTCTTGACCATCGTTTTGCCGATAACGACGACAAATATTAAAACGAGTATGTCATGTTTTCCTAGGTTGGGAATACAATAGCGAGTTCAGATGATAAGAAAGAAAGAATTGTTTTTCTGTTTTTAATAGTTTGGAGAAATGTGAATTCTTAATGCCAAAAATAAAGAAAAAAACGATGACATTTATCAACGTCGGTTGTATGTCAACGGACTCATCAGACATGTCACAAAAATAAAATAAAACATTTTGCCTATAATCACGAATATTAAAACGAGAATGATCATGTTTTCTTAGGTTGGGAAAACAAAGGATATTTTAAAAATGTTTTTGAAGACCATAATCCAGATGGTTTGGCGGAAGGAGATAAAGAATCCACTTAAATGAATGACAAATACTGGAGATAAGCGAAATCGTTAATATAAGAATAGGAATTAATTTGTTTGCTATTAACATAAGTTTTGAGAGGGGAATCCCCACACTGAAAAAACACTGGGAGATAGAAACAAGTAACAAATAAAATAGCAGTGCGATACAAATACGACTAACTATTCTTCAATAATGAGGGCGGACCGGAAATACCAAATATCGTCAA
>OY744519.1:2572500-2622500 GCA_963556195.1 Sepiola atlantica
TTTGAGTTTTCATAAAAATAATATATTCATGTATACACTCTATATAATATAATCTCAAAAAATTGTTTCAAATTACAAGCTCAATGAGGTGGTGTTACAAGCTTCAGAGCATATATACTTTTGTGTGACATTCTAATAGTCAAACTAAATATCAATCCATTACCATATTTTTATTTATTTATTTTTCTCAATTTCCTCTATTATCGGCTTCGACGAATACCTGTATTTTTCATTCGTCTTACAAAAAAATGTAGTCATCTTTTTCAAATTTCTTTATTGTTTCATATTTTACGTGCGTTTCACAGCTTAGTAAAGAAAAATGTACTGTTTTTATCTTAACATCGCTAATAAGAGAAATTGATTATTTAATAGTTATGGAAAAAATATATTCATCGAAAACAGAATAAAGGGGGATTTTTTAAAATTGCAAGGTAAAAATGCACGAAAAAAATTCACATCAAAAGTTGGCATATATCTTGAATCCCGAAGTGGACTAACAGATCACAAATAGAAGTGGATTTATCATGTTTTTGCATTGACAGGTACTACCATTTAATATATCTTTTATTTTTTAGATAAAACCATAAATATGGCTAAAAATGGAAAACTGATATTATTAGACTAGCTAGAAAAAAAATGAATTATGGACTATAAAGAATAGGGAGAGAAAAGATTGATATCACTATGGGATATCTAATTCGGCATAGGTGGCATACATGGTAGGACTATATTTTACGTAAAATGCACAGACATACCGGAATGTGTGGGAGGGTTGTATAGAATGATGCATTAGTGTTTGTAAACTCCACTGGTAGAAAACTATATAGAAAGAAATAATTGCTACATGATTTTTTTAAGAAACTGGATCTAAATATATATTTATATATAAACCGGTGTAAGGTAATATTTTCGACATTACATTAGATTTAGTTTATAATACATATAAATAATACATTAAACCAAACGTTATGATGTACTAGATAGACAATAATTACAAGCATATACCACTAGTGAATAACATCAATAGTCCCTTCTATATCTAATAGAATAACAACATTGTCTAAAAATATACCACTAGTGAATAAAATCAATAGTCCCTTCCATCTCTAATAGAATAACAACATTGTCTAAAAATGAACAATTATTTGATAACAATAAACAACACTAAAATGAAGCCCTGGTTAGATCTAAATATGGAAAAATAGTTGTGACAAATCTGCACGAAATTGGGCTAATAAAGCAGGTATTGAAAAAAACAACTTCCTTGTGATAGTAGAATAGGTAAATTCTATAAATAAAAAGTGTAAAATTATATTTTTTAAACTCTACAAATCTGGCTTCATCAATCATCAGTAATAGTGTCAAAATACAACAATCGACTAAAGGGGCAATGCAAATCACCGTTAACAGTGGATCCGAGTGCAATTGTATACACGCTAATGATTGCCCCTTGAAACGTCTCTGAAATATTATATAAATGTGACGTAGTGATGGGGAACAATACGCGTACTGATGTCGAATCAACCGGGAAAATATTTAAGGATATATATAGAAACCATATATGCTCGTTGGAAGCTAGACTTAATCCAGATTCCGAGAAAAGCTTCACAGCACTAGCTAAATATGTTAGTGAACTAATTTGTAAAAAAACTCATTTTGAGATGAATTGGTTCATATTGGGTAGAGAGAATGGATATATACCCAACAAACGAAAAAGTTGTAACTTATACACCTAAAGATCATGCCATGCAATAAAACCTGGTGAGGATTTGCTAAACATAAAGTACGAGATTCTGCAAGATCGTCTACATTGAAATAGAAATTTGATATTTTTCTTTAAGCCTAATTAAGATCACGGAAACCGGTTAAATTAAATAGCTTATGTAAGGTGTTTATTAAATATGACGGCAATTAATAAGTTTAATATACATAATGATGCAAGCTCTCAAATAGTAGTATTCACTGCTCAGTGTGCCCAATGGAAAGGTGTATTTCTGCAAGCTACACTTATTATGTTGGAAGATGTACAGCGATAATAATTTGGCTGATACTCTTAGATTATACATAAATAAGAACAATATTTAAATAGTATACCACTCTGGACATGTATAATAAATAGAATAGGTTTGGAATGATTATAAATTTGATAAACACTTCATAGGTATTTTATACATTAGACAGATAAAATAAGATATATTCGGGGTGTTAACCCGTTCTCGTAAATTTTGTTCAATAATAAAAAGATTGTTCATGTGTATCACACCAACTGTAATTAATAGCCAGAAAGGAATCGAAGACATTATCTACATCCCATTACCTATGATTTAAGCAATAAAAGCACATCATAGAATCATAAAATTGTAATGGCATTTTTGATTACACAGATAAAAACAGTTGAGATTCTGGTGTAAAGTAAGGTGATATCTTATCTGGGTTAGATATATAATCTCTTTGAGAGGGATTAAGATGTGTCACAGTAACTGAGAGCCTGGGGTTGGTTACGCTCGATAATGTTGGTATAAACACACTTTCTATCCTATTGAAGGAAGTGGATAGTTTTCCTCTCAAATTAAATCAAATAAATATCATATATAGACTACATCATTAACTGTATGTATGTAATGGATTTGAAACAAACATTAATTTCGCGAAGAATTAAATAAAAGACAGTGAATTTCGAATAACCATAAACAATTTTATAACTAGGAAATTTATGCAAATTTGGAATAATTTACACAGTAGCAAACTTGAATAAGCCGATAAAAATCACTAATGAAGCTTTGATTAACTGGAGTACAGAATGAGGGTAGGTTGGGGATGGTATGTAGATCTGATGGGAATCGCATAAAAGCAAAACATATTACTTGCAGTTAAGTATAAATTCTTTATATACTAATTCATATTTTTTGTGTAGAATATTCAGCATGGACTATGCGCGTCTTTTAAAAAAATAAAAAGTATTTTTTACAATTTTAATAGAGAAATAACTATGATTAAGGGTTGGTAAGTCGGGTTGTCTTAATGAATTACTCCCATTGGTGCTTACCCTAGAAATACGTAGAACGGATACGTTTTAGTCATATTACGACGATTTAATTATGAGAAAAAATATTCAGGAAAATAATCTGATCAACCTCAATTTTTAAAGGTTTATTTTAAGTGATAGCATCTGTAATTGGATCATTTATTTGTTTACAATTAGGGGTCAAGTAGGATCGAAATTTTAAAAAACTATTTGTGACTGCGGTTCTGCTATTTACGTTCAATGACATTCCAGGTTAACCTTACTTTTGTATTAAAATTTAATGTAGTATCTATTTTTTTATTATTATAATACAACTGTTGGTTTAAAATATTTTATCAATTAGATTCTTCAATCCTTTTGTGAAGAGTATTTTTCCATCGGTGTCTTCGTTCTAGAAAAAGTTAGTTGAAACTGGCCCAACTAGTTTTGAATCCAATATGACAACGTGTAAAATTGTTTAAGGTTTCGGGTGTAATGCTGTTTTGAGGGGATACGATATTTACGCAAACTTTTGATGTAATTTTTTAACTTCCAATTGTTTTTGCCGAACCTTCTTTTGAGGGTTTTCTTATCTTCTTTTCTTATGTTTTGAATTAATATTTTTCATGACTCTTAAATAAACAAGTGTTCTGATGATCAGCGATGTTCAAATAAAAACTATATATTTTTCTTGGTTTAGCTTTGAATCGCTCGTAAAATAGGAATAATATTAAAAAATAGAGATAAATAAATTTTGTTTGCAAGACAGAGAAATAAATACAGGTATTCGTCGAAGGCAGAAATAAAGGAAATTTAAAAAATTAATAAATACAATTATGGTAATTGATTGAGTTTTCTTTTTTCATTGGAATATAACTAAATATATATATATATATATATATATATATATATATATATATATATATATATATACAGTTAGGTTTGTGTATATATATATATCTAGATTAACAGAGAGGGAGATGTGTAAAAATATATGTTTTTGTATACACTTTTTATTTTGTCTAGACCAACATTTTAAAAGTAAAAGCTCGATAGATTTGAGCGAAATTGATTCTAAACGATTTAATAAAGACAACTACGTCTTTCTGTTTTCATTAATTTCCTTCAGGATTAAGTGTTAGTGATAGGTTTACTGAATGGTATGTAATTTCATATATATATATATCAAATATATTTCTTTTCTTTTAACGTCTGTGTATAGACAATTTATGAACCTACCCCATTTCTTCTTACTCGCCTCTTCGTACGTTACTACGATAATGTAATTTCACAGTTATAAAATATAATACAAGCTCAGTAAAACACCGATTAAAATATCTAGTTACGAGACGTCATCATGTGTTTCCTTGGTTCTCAGATGCCTTACGTCAATGCCGGCTTGACTGAACGGTTGAGCAATTTCGTAGCTTCCGCAAGGTAGTTCACTTGGGCCTTGGCCACCCATGTACGAAGAGCAGCGGAGATCCTCGTGCAGTGCTTTCTATATAGTCGCTTCTCGGACGACATATCTCTTGCTAAAAACAGCATTGCCTTTCTTGGAATTAGTCGAGTTTTTTACAGTTTATCGACACAGTTAGAACGTCTGCAGTCTTTTTTAGCACAGTATTACTGTGAAAGTCAGAGACACTATATTTAACATGTCGAGGATTTGTGTTCAACAATCAGTCTGACGGCGATTGGCAATTATAATTTATGGTGGCTTTTGTTTTCTCTCTCCTTCCCCCCCTCTCTCTCTCTCTCTCTCTCTCTCTCTCTCTCTCTATATATATATATATATATATATATATATATATATATATATATATATATATATACATATATATATATATATATAATAATGGTAATAATCCAGGTGAAAAATATCCACAGGGTGGTAATCCAGAGAATGTTAACCGGGTTTATAAAAAGTGCTCAATATCAAAACAGAGCTTTATATATGATAATTTTATTTACACAGACATGTACAAAATCTGCGACACTGGCATGTCGATGTTATCGATCAACAGTTACTATAAACTGAGATCTCATCAGGCAGAGTTAAAATCCGATCTTAACCTCAGATCATATTTGGAGAGAATGAAGTGGAGGGGTAGAGACAGAGAAGAAGAAGGAAAGAAATTTAACATTTCAAAAATTAAAGCCGTTAAAAAATTAAAATTAAAAATAAAAATTAAAAATTAAAAATTAAAAAATCTAAAAATCTAAGGTCTAGAATCTGAAACAGACAGGGCAAATAAATAAATAAATAAATAAATAAAAAAATAAAAATATATGGTGGAAAGAGGAACAAATAATGATGAGGGGAGAGACACATAGAGGAAAAAAGAAAAAAGAAAAAGAAAAAGAAGGAGAGAGAGAGAGGGCGTCTGTTGATTTAGATCGGGAGGGAAGGAGGGGGTTGGTAGACATGCACGAATTAGGTGTCAAAAAACCGTCGAGTTTATAAATGTATTTTTCCAAGTGAACTGTAGTATGCGTGCGTGCAAACTGGGCTGATTGTTATATTGGTTGGGGCGGTGATAAAATGTGTCGCGGTTCTGGGTTTATATTGTCTTTATAATTTGTCTGGAGTTAATTTGAATAAATAAGTATATTCGTTAAATGTAACAGGAATAGTAGTAGTAATAATAATAATAATAATAATAATAATAATAATAATAATAATAATAATAATAATAATAATAATAATAATAATAATAATAATAATAATAGTAGATACCCCTAATAATTTAGGTGAAATAATGAAAATAATAATAAATGAAGTATAATAAAAATACTAAAAAATACCAAAAAATATTAAAAAATATAACTAAAAGAATAACTGGAAAATGCTGGCGTTATTAATTATTAATAATAATAGTAATAATAATAATAATAATAATAATAATAATTATAATAAAAATAATAATAATGATAATAATAATGGTAATAATAATAATAATAAAAATAATAATAGTGGTCAATAATATTTTAGAGTTTATAAAAATAATAGTTTAGGAAAGAAATAGAATAATTAAGGAATATTAGGAATCCTAGGGGGTAGTGATTATCATAATAATATTAGATAATGATAAGATAATGTTTGCCGATATTATGATATGGGTTAATGGTTGCAATAATGCTGATCATATAAAAATAGTGGTTTAACAGACAACAGTAATCAGAGTAGTAATCCCAGTAATCTTAACAATAGTAGTGATGATAGTGAAAAATTATAGAAGTAGTCATAATGGTGGCAATAACAGTAGTAGTGGTAATAATAATAATAATAATAATAATAATAATAATAATAATAATAATAATAATAATAATAATAATAATAGATACCCCTAATAATTGAGGTGAAATAATGAAAATAATAATAAATGAAGTATAATAAAAATACTAAAAAATACTAAAAAATATTAAAAAATATTAAAAATATATAACTAAAAGAATAACTGGAAAATGCTGGCGTTATTAATTATTAATAATAATAGTAATAATAATAATAATAAAAATAATAATGATAATAATAATGGTAATAATAATAATAATAAAAATAATAGTTTAGGAAAGAAATAGAATAATTAAGGAATATTAGGAATCCTAGGGGGTAGTGATTATCATAATAATATTAGATAATGATAAGATAATGTTTGCCGATATTATGATATGGATATTATGATATGGATATTTTGGATCTTTTGATGTTTCTATGGGTTCCCTGGACTCAGCAGAAGTCACTGATCTGGTTGGTCTTTACATACTATATAATCTCACAAAAAACATTAGCATTGAAGTTATAGGCCTATATAGGGATGACGGATTACTAATAGTAAAGAACTCAAATGGACAAAAATGTGAAAGAGTAAAAAAAATTATCCTTAGAGAAATGAAAAGATTAGATCTCAAAGTAGAAATAACATCTAACATTAAAATAGTTAATTTTCTCGACGTAACATTCAACTTAGATAAAGAAACTTATGAACCGTATACTAAAGACAATGCCAACCCGATCTATGTCCACCCACTCTCTAACCACCCAAAAACCATTATTAAACACATCCCCAGATCAATCGAAAAAAGAATTAGTGATAACTCCTCTAATGAAGAAATTTTTAACAAACACAAGGACTTTTACAATAAAGCGTTAAAGCAAAGTGGATACAAAAACACCCAAATTAAATTCACCAAACCTACACCTCCCAACAACAGACGCAAAAATAGGGGTAGAAAAATTATCTGGTTCACACCCCCATATAACAACATGGTTAAAACCAAACTCGGTAAAAGATTCTTAGACTTAATCAATCTACACTTCCCTCCCAACAATATACTGCACAAAATCTTTAATAAAAACACCCTCAAATTAAGCTATAGCTGTGGTGAAAATTTAGAAAAAATAATAAAAAAACATAACAACAAAATTCTAAATGAAAAAACTACCGCAACTAAAACAGCAAATACCAAGGCCTGTAACTGCACAAACAAAAAAGAATGTCCATTACAACATAATTGCCAAATAACCCAATCAGTATATCAAGCAACCATCTCTACTAAAGAAAACCCAACCCTGAAAAAATTCTACATAGGTATGGCTGGTAATACCTTCAAAGAAAGATATACTGGACATAAGTGTTCTTTTAATAACCCTACATATCAAAAAAGAACCTCACTTTCTATATATTACTGGGAACTATACAACAATAACCTATCACCAACAGTAACTTGGAACACAATTAGAAGAACTAGCACCTGTGGTTCCCTAAACTCACCTTGCTACCTTTGCCTAACAAAAAACTTGAAATAATTAAATTCAGCGATAGGGGCAAACTTCTAAACAAAAAACAAGAAACATCAATTAACTGTAGGCATAATAGATTACACCTTCTTAGTAATCCACTCATAACCCCTTAGGCTGTTATTATATATAAAAAAAAAAAAAAAAAAAAAAAAACACCTCCCCACCAACTGAAAATTTTGTCAACACAACTATCATCGTATACCTTTTATTAATTATTATTATTTTTATCTCTATTAGTAGTAGCATTTTTGTTTGTAGTATTATTTGTAGTAGTACTGTAAGCGGTAGTATTGGTTGGTATTATTATTGTTGTTATTATTATTATTATTATTATTATTATTATTATTATTATTATTATTATTATTATTATCATACCCACAACGATTAACACTAATGGTCATCTTCTGTATTTCTCTTTACTCTTAAATACCCCCCTTTTATGCTTATCCATTTTTTGATTAATATTTCTATATTTCTTAGATTATTTTTTAGATTATATTTTTTATATATTTTTTAGATTATCATTATCAATTATTCATTACTACTATTATTAATATCTTAAACTTAACTATTTGACATTGAATCATTTTCTTCATTCTTTTCATTTTTTCACTTTTTTTCACTTTTCATTTTTTCATTTTTTCATTTTTTCATTTTTTCATTTCTGTACTTTTTATCAAGATAATTATTGTTATCAGTGGTGACACCATGTCTGACGTTACTATCATAGTTATTGTTATTTGCAGCAATGAAATTAACAGTAGCACTATTATTAATAATATTGCCATGTTTTACCGTTACCTTACTTTTGCCTCCACTGCCATTTTTATTATCTTTATTATTATTATTATTATTATTATTATTATTATTATTATTATTATTATTATTATTATTATTATTATTACCACTACTACTGTTATTGCCACCATTATGACTACTTCTATAATTTTTCACTATCATCACTACTATTGTTAAGATTACTGGGATAACCACTCTGATTACTGTTGTCTGTTAAACCACTATTTTTATATGATCAGCATTATTGCAAC
Organism: Sepiola atlantica; assembly: GCA_963556195.1. Taxonomy (NCBI): domain Eukaryota; kingdom Metazoa; phylum Mollusca; class Cephalopoda; order Sepiida; family Sepiolidae; genus Sepiola; species Sepiola atlantica. Next base: position 2,581,361 of record OY744519.1, read on the forward strand.
CATTAACCCATATCATAATATCGGCAAACATTATCTTATCATTATCTAATATTATTATGATAATCACTACCCCCTAGGATTCCTAATATTCCTTAATTATTCTATTTCTTTCCTAAACTATTATTTTTATTATTATTATTATTACCATTATTATTATCATTATTATTTTTATTATTATTATTATTACTATTATTATTAATAATTAATAACGCCAGCATTTTCCAGTTATTCTTTTAGTTATATATTTTTAATATTTTTTAATATTTTTTAGTATTTTTTAGTATTTTTATTATACTTCATTTATTATTATTTTCATTATTTCACCTCAATTATTAGGGGTATCTATTATTATTATTATTATTATTATTATTATTATTATTATTATTATTATTATTATTATTATTATTATTATTATTATTATTACCACTACTACTGTTATTGCCACCATTATGACTACTTCTATAATTTTTCACTATCATCACTACTATTGTTAAGATTACTGGGATTACCACTCTGATTACTGTTGTCTGTTAAACCACTATTTTTATATGATCAGCATTATTGCAACCATTAACTCATATCATAATATCGGCAAACATTATCTTATCATTATTTAATATTATTATGATAATCACTACCCCCTAGGATTCCTAATATTCCTTAATTATTCTATTTCTTTCCTAAACTATTATTTTTATAAACTCTAAAATATTATTGACCACTATTATTATTTTTATTATTATTATTATTACCATTATTATTATCATTATTATTATTATTATTATAATTATTATTATTATTATTATTACTATTATTATTAATAATTAATAACGCCAGCATTTTCCAGTTATTCTTTTAGTTATATTTTTTAATATTTTTTGGTATTTTTTAGTATTTTTATTATACTTCATTTATTATTATTTTCATTATTTCACGTAAATTATTAGGGGTATCTACTATTATTATTATTATTATTATTATTATTATTATTATTATTATTATTATTATTATTATTATTATTATTATTATTATTATTATTATTATTATTATTATTACTACTACTATTCCTGTTACATTTAACGAATATACTTATTTATTCAAATTAACTCCAGACAAATTATAAAGACAATATAAACCCAGAACCGCGACACATTTTATCACCAATATCACCAACCAATATAACAATCAGCCCAGTTTGCACGCACGCATACTACAGTTCACTTGGAAAAATACATTTATAAACTCGACGGTTTTTTGACACCTAATTCGTGCATGTCTACCAACCCCCTCCGTCCCTCCCGATCTAAATCAACAGACGCCCTCTCTCTCTCTCCTTCTTTTTCTTTTTCTTTTTTCTTTTTTCCTCTATGTGTCTCTCCCCTCATCATTATTTGTTCCTCTTTCCACCATATATTTTTATTTTTTTATTTATTTATTTATTTATTTATTTGCCCTGTCTGTTTCAGATTCTAGACCTTAGATTTTTAGATTTTTTAATTTTTAATTTTTAATTTTTATTTTTAATTTTAATTTTTTAACGGCTTTAATTTTTGAAATGTTAAATTTCTTTCCTTCTTCTTCTCTGTCTCTACCCCTCCACTTCATTCTCTCCAAATATGATCTGAGGTTAAGATCGGATTCTAACTCTGCCTGATGAGATCTCAGTTTATAGTAACTGTTGATCGATAACATCGACATGCCAGTGTCGCAGATTTTGTACATGTCTGTGTAAATAAAATTATCATATATATATATATATATATATATATATATATATATATATATATATATATATACATATATATATATATATATATATTGTCGCAGTCTGTACCACTATGTTAGTTTACTTTTGGATAAGACGCCATCTTAAAAAAGATGGCAGCAGCGACAGCAGTTTCTTAACCCATTGCATGTTTCGAGTACCAGTGGTTTCATTCCAGCCTTTCCTGCTTCCAGTGACGTCACCCCTTTTATATTTACTTTTCCTGCTCAACCAGGTATTACCTGTTATGGTAAATGAACGCCTCTTCTCTTTTAAACTGTTAATCTGGGTTTGTACTCTCTTTGCCATTGTTGTATTTTGCTTTTGTCCACTTTTTTAGATGTAAGACCGATCGCTCCGGTAATCAGACTCGCGCAATAATATATATATATATATATATATATATATATATATATATATATATATATATATTGAGAGAGAGAGAGAGGGAGAGAGAGAGAAAGAGAGAGAGAGAAAGAGAGAGTGTGAGAGAGAGAGGAGAGAGAAGGGGGAAATTATATATCTTACATCCATAGAGTATAATGCAATATTAACATATTCTGTTATATGTTTAACTGTATACTATGTGTATTATAATTACGATTTTAGTGCTGCTAGTTACTTTAATCATATTGCCTACATAAACTTATACACTAGTATACATACCTATATATATATATATATATATATATATATATATATATATATATATATATATATATATATGTGCATACATATCCGGATAAAAACATGAAGAGTAAGTTTTTTATGGAAATCGCTGCAGAAAAGGCATGAAGCCACTTGATGTTAGAAGCTAAAAATAAAAAATAAATTCAACTTCAAGGTCCGATCAGTGTTAGATGAATAGATGTCGACACAGAAAACACAAATCCCCCACTTGTAAGAAACATCGTTCATAGAATATGAGGATTAAAGAACAAAATAATGGAAGCGAGTGTTTGGAGGCCACGTAAAGTTAACTCAAGATTCACTTTCTTCTCTACCACTATATATACATGATATAGATACACAAACGTACATGCATAAACATATACATACACACATACATATAAATATATATATACATATACATATATATATATATATATATATATATACATAAATTATTATGCATATACGAAAATCAACATATATATATACATATAGGCATATATAAAAAGAGAGATTTACAGCTATATATATATATATATTAACACGCATATAACTGTCATGCATACACTTAGACACACGTACATATCGAAATAGTAACAAATACTAAATGTAATATACATGCAACAACATATATACATTCAAATACAACTATCTACTTATAAAAATGTACTTACCTCTTATACAATATGTAAAAAATACTGTTAAGTATTTTATCTAAAAGCATATTTACTTTTATGTCTACAATTTATAGATATTTCATTTCAACGGTTTAGTAAGTTATTCTGTGTAGCAATTTTCCCATAGCAACATTTTACAAAATGGACCATTATAAAACTCTAATATGTATTGAGAAATCGTGAAATTCATACTAAATAATAAACCCGTAATATTTTTTAATATGTATTGCAGAGATACATAATTATATAAACTTTATATGCATACTTATATATATATTCATATTATAAAAGAGACAGGCTATGTTAGTGTACGTTTGTTTCTAGGAAAATTCTGCACTTGTAATTCTTTTTATATTTAATAAAAATATAAAAAGAATTTTCCTAGAAAAATGATAGAATTAGTTCTGATAATCCACAATCTATTTCAAATAAAGTTACGGGCCTTTTTCCGTATATTATCTACGAAGAATAGAAATATAATTGAGTTTCATTTGAAAAAAAAACACTTAGTAAATACTACAATTGCCCAGTTGGGAGAGACTCCTGACTGACAACCTCGAGTGTGGTGTTGCGATACTTCACCTAAAGGTCTTCTGTATGTCTAACTGTCTATAAGTCTCTTTCTCTTGCCCTCGTATTGTATCTCTCTCTCTCTCTCTCTCTCTCTATATATATATATATATATATATATATATATATATATATATAAATAAACATAGTTTGAGTATCCGACAATTGTTTCAGAACCTGCTCGGCTCCTCCTCAGGGATATACTGATGAGCAAAGATTAGATACGCCAAAACACAATAACAAAAAAAAGACTAAACACAAACAAACAAATTACATTTTAAAATTTTCAGACGAGAAACCTTTTTGTATAAGATGACACATTCACACCTACCTATCGACGCATAAGAAAGTCGGTCAGCTGAAACTTTTGGCAGGACCGGCTTGACTCGGCCGTCTCCCCTTTCCTAACTACACGCACACACCGAGACACACACACATACACACACACGCGCTTATACGCACACATTTATATACTTACAAACACACATTCACATATATAGATGTAAAAATAAAATTATTAATTAACAACAAGTATAAATGTACTTTTGTCCAGTTCGACATTGTGGACTATTACACTTCAATCCCAAAGGAGTTATTCCATAAGGCATTAGACTACTCACGTCGATATTACTAGCGAGGAAAGGGACATAATATACAAAGGCCGGAAAACCGTATTGGTTAAGAATGGAGAACAATGGAGAAAAACGATTCTACTGCTTCCTTTGATGTTGCAATGGGTTCTATGGTTCGGCTGAAATGTCTGATCTAGTTGGATTATTTATATTGTACAAGCTTATTGAGACATATATGATTAGTGTTAGGAATATAGGCTCATATAGAGACGATGGTTCGGCAGTTATTAAAGAAAAATAAAGGTGAAATGATGAAAAATTAATATGAAAGAGTTAGGACTCAAAGTTGAAATAACTGCATGTATCAAAATTACAAACTTTATAGATATTACCCTAAATATTAACCAATGAGTATACAAACCATATATGAAAGATAACTATGATCCAATATACATAAATCCAAAATCAAACCATCCACCAAGCGATATTAAACACATACCGTTATCCATATGTCATAGAATTAGCAATAATTCTTCTAATGAAGAAAATGTCAATAACAATAGTAGTGCTTACAATAATGTTCTTAGTAATAGTGGTTATATTAACAAGACTATCGAATATCAAGATAAGAGGAATAGAAATAAAAGTAGAACAAATATAAAACGAAAAATTATTTGGTATACCCATCCGTTTAACCAACTAGTTAAATCAAAGATTGGACATATGTTTCTTAACTTGTTCAATAAGCATTTCCCTATTAATAACCCATTGCATAAAATGCACTAATAATTTAGAAAAAATAATCAAAGGTCATAATAGACAAATACTAAAGGATAATGATACAAACAACGTAAGTAGCATACAAGATAATAAATGCAATTGTAGAAATAAAAGTGCGTGCCCGTTACAAGAAAAATGTTTAATAACAAATGTAGTATATCTAAGTACAGTTGTCCCAGAGAATGATCCTAATTTGAAAAAAATCTACATAGGGAGTACTAGTACTGATTTTAAGGATAGGTATAGAAACCATAAATGCTCATTTAAAAACATAGATACTGATAAAAAAGGCACTTCATTATCTAGATATATTTTATCCCTAAAAAGTAATGGCATATTTCCTGTAGTGAAATGGAGTATTTTAAAAAAGGTACCAATACCTACACTAAACACTTGTCTTTTGCTTTGGTTTTCTCGTGTATTGGCGGATCTAATCTTTGCTCATCAGTATATCCCTGAGGAGGAGCCGAGGAGGTTCTGAAACAATTGTCGGATACTGAAACTATGTTTATTTTAATATAAAAGCTCTAATATATATTGAGCACTTTTGAAAAGTTATGATTTTGTTCATTTTGTTAATATTAGAACTTAATTAGTTAATATATATATATATATATATATATATATATATATATATATATATATATATATATATATATATAATTAAAGCAAATGTATTTGTGTGGCTGTCTTTCCTTTTATAGAATAATAAACATGAGATATGAGATACTTACACCAACAACTTGTTTCAATCCCCCCTTTTTTGTTTTTGTTTTTTAAATGGAAGCCTTAAATAGCATTCTTTTTTTTTTTTCAATATAATAAAATATAAGTGAAAAATATCTTAGCATCCTGCTGGGGGCAGTTAAAGGCTCTTTTCCCACATGTTGCAACCGGAAATTCATCTATGTGTATAAATTATTCTAAGCGTATAAACACACACACACACACACACACACACACACACGCACACATACATATATCAGTATATAGGTATATACAGGTATTTATCTATCTCTTTTTCTTCACCCTTTCTCTCTCTGTGTGTCTCTGTCGCTCTCTCTCCCTCTCCCTTTCTCTCTCTCTCTCTCTTTCTCTCTCTCTCTCTCTCTCTCTCTCTCTATATATATATATATATATATATATATATATATATATAGATAGATAGATAGATAGATAGATAGATTATTCTTATTTTATGGATACCCGTATAATATTATAAGGTTATATATTCTGTATAAATTTTCAGTATTTTCGTAAACAATGCTCAATATGGGAGTAGAGCTTAGTAGTAACCTATCAAAATGTATTTATAGAAATTAATCTACACAGAGGTGTCCAGCGCATCTGTTGCATAGCCGTCCCGGAATTGGCCGTGGCAGTTCTCGTTTTGTATGGCTGTCCCGGAATAGGCCGTGGCAGTTCTCGCTTAAACAACTGGTCATTTTAAACACCAAAAAAGCATATGTTGCATACCGCTTAATTGTTGTACCTTTTCTTCTTCGTCGTGTGGCGGCGCCGTCTCGATGTCGTCCAGTGGTAGAGTCTTTCTTCGTGTCTGTACTGCCGTGAACATCGCCGTCCGCTGTGTCTACAACAAAAAACTTACATTTTGATTTATTTATTTCAGACGTCAGTCTACCGTCGATCTTGAAGATGTTTCACCAACGTTAAGAGAGAAACCAAATTACTACTCTATCGTAATCAATTCCTAGCTTAAGTCCTTAGCCATTCGGGGAGGGGGAAAGAAGGAATCCCATGCCTGTATTCTCTTAGGGAATTTAATTCCCGTAATCAATTGAAGACTACATAGAGAAAACGTCTGTTCGGCCTGCTTGAAAAACCCAGACTCACAAAACTCCGTTTCCCACCAAAAGCCCATGACGTCACAGAACCCTATGCGCAGGTGCACCTTGACCCTTGACCTGAGGTCTCGTCAACGTCGTGGCCCTGTCAACGCCTCTGAGCTCCGACTGTGAGCACACCGCTATTTTGCACTCGGTTGTACGGGTTCACCCGCACTAAATCGCGCAAGCCAAACCAAACGATCTCCCCACACACGTCCACTTCAAAATGCGTTCGGCCTCACAGGGCCATTATCCAACACATCGTTAGGCTGACGGTTCCCTGCGGAAATAAAAAGAGAGCGTCAATGTGTAGCTTTATTGCCATAAATATATTTTTATACTTTACTCTATATATCTTATATACTTTATATGTATATTTTTAAATACTTTATATATATATACATATATATATATATATATATATATATATATATATATATATATATTGATATATGTATATATATATATAATTTCATCATGTACGAGGCATTTATTAATACATACTATGTGTACATATAGATTAATTTATTATTACATTATATATATACACATTATTATATATATATATATATATATATATATATATATATATATATATATATATATGTGTGTGGGGGGGGGGTGTATGTATGTATATAAAATGCTCAGATGTGAGTAAATATGATTCCGCTGAAATTGGCACAATACCAACTGTTTCGATCGCTATTCATTCATCAAATTTCCCCCAAATTATAATCTGAGAATTACGTCCGTGAGATCGCTTTGCAAAACAGACACGCCGTCGGAGGAAAACATCGACTATTATCTGACGTAACAGATGACTGAACTTAGTTTTTCACTGTTCTATTCTCTTAAATTAGTAGTAGACATCCATCCATTTATCCATACATATATGAATAGATTTATTGACGCCAAAGTTGCCTCGCATTGCAAGGATATCTAACGCAGCAGATTTAAGTGCTAAGTATAATCACTTCTAAGTGATAGTCTTCTGGAGGTTGAAGGTTCAATCCTCAGTACGGGCGATACTAAAAATACAATTACGAATTGATTGAGATTTCTACCCGGTTATGGTTGAATAGAACAAGGATCAACAACCCTAGTCGATTAAATAAAAGTGTATGTTTCAAATTCCGTACAGATTCCCGAGTTCAAAATAAATATTCCCGAGTTCCACAAGACACATCAGAAGAAAGCTGGAGGTTACATTGGCCAAACGTCTGTGAGAATAGCACGCGTAGAAATCGACAGGTTACCATATTTAAGTCTGGATTGATTCTATTTTGTTAGCATTAGCTTATCTGATATAATCGTTCACTCACATTGGGGACCACCCGAAGGCATCACACACGTCCCTAGTTTTAATGTTGCTCTAGTTTTGAAAGGTCTCGATAACGTGCAACCGTGGCTGTTACACAAAACATCACCCCGAAGCCCATCCTACCCACCACCCCGCAACCGGTCGGCAAACGTCATCACTTGCTGTGTAAGCTTTTAATAGAACTCGTCATCGGGCGGCTGTCAACTGAAGATTGCTCAACCATTACATTGTGGCTTCCTTGTGACGTACTTGCTAACCGACGCCTGAAAAGAATTGTAATGTATAAATAATAAAGGAAGGCATTATTAATTAATTAACATTTTTAGAACGACAATTTTACAGTAATGTGTAAGTTAGTTTTAGTGAAGAAATGTTCATTGGTAAAGTTTATTCGATTCGTGTTCTGTGTTAGAAATGTTCATTATTTTAATCAGACACGAGCGCCTAAATATGTGTATGTCTATATTTGTTAGTGTGTGTACGTGGTTATGTGTGTATGGATAATGATTACCTTGTTCTGCTACTCTGTGTGTGAGTCATCTCGATTTGCTTCTTTTCGCCTGACTTCTTATCAGTGTGTGAGTAGATGCGCGCGTGGCAAGGAAAGCTTGTATTAATCTTTTAAGTGTTCGGTTCTCCTTGTCGACCCAGCTAACAGAGCTAGGGTAGAGTGAAAGGCGTCTTCTCTGTGTGTCTCCGAGGTCTGTCTCTTGGGATTGGCTGACGAACTCTACTTATTTACTCGTTTTTTTTATAGGGGTCACGAAGTTCGTGTTGGTTTATTACTTTGGCTTCGAAGCGATATTCATTTGTTGGACTATATCGAGTTAACACGTTTCTCATAGGAACTGCCTTGCTTTTAGTGAGTGGAAAGAAAAGCGTATCTTAAAAGAAGCAGTGGAAGAATAGGGTACCAATTCGAGCCATTTGCTTTTTAGCGTTCGTCCGGATCGCATCTCGTCCACCACAACCTCTGCTGTACTCTTCGACATTGTTTATTTAAAATAAAGGCTGGCCTCGCTTTTCGGTATGGCTTATGTCGGATGATCACAATTATAGCGACGTTCACCTTTAATGAGTGTAAGGCTATTTTTAGAAATTGAGAACATTATGTTATTTCCCCTGGTCTCAGGATTGGTCAAATGTCATGCAAACAGCAACGGTCAGGGCATTTCATACCATACTGCAACAAATACACAATAAAATAAATTTCTCAGAAACGATCCAATTTTAAAAATTCAAAGCAATATATAAAATTATTTCAACTTGTTTAGATTTTTTAAATGTACCTCCTTAAAAAAGCATATAGATAATCAAATGCTAAACATTTATGTCATACTGGACAACCTCTGACCTGTAGGGGTCAACATTAGTATATTCAGGACCCTTACCCGATTGTGAAAGTAAATAGGTATTTTAGAAGTACATTCATGTATTAGAAGTTTATGCAACATGTGTTTGATTTGAAAATATTATAAAAACATTATTATTTGGAATGTTCTTTTACACCATGCTTCACAGTATTAGCATAAACTTCAACATTTTACTGTCCCGATCCAATTTAATAAATTACTTGTACTTATTTTGGCTTTGAATGAAAATTGCATGTAAATGTACTGATCTATACAGGAATTGAACTCACAGCATTTAGATTATAGAGTTATAGTATTACTTTTATGGAACTCGCTCTAGACAAGGCATGACGCTACTTGACGTAAAAAGCGAACAAATACCCCTTTCAAAGTTTAAAAAACTAGCCAGCGATAAGTGTTAGATGGATAGATTCTGACCCAGAAAACAGCAATTTGTAAGAAACATAGATCATGGAATGTGAGGACTAAAGGACAAAATAATGAAAGCGAGAGTGACGGGGTTATCTCGCCTATCTTATCTCTTCTTATATTTCTCTTCTTTTTTCTCCAGCTATAGTTTAAATAATATTACTAATTGTGATTTTTTGTATTTTGTTTATATTGGCCTATTCTGATCTTGTATTTTATAGTTATCTTTCATGAATTTTACACTTAGTAAACATACAGAGAGAGAAAGCGACAGACGCGAGAGTGATATACATCGTTTAAAATAAGAGCGGAGGTCAAACAAAACACAGTGAGAGAGCGTTATAGACAGAAAGTTAGGAAGATATGGGTTACTTGGTGAATTAATTGCAAATTATGGCTATTTTTGTCTTTGGTTGAAGTCGCTCAAAACAAGGCATGAGGAAACTTATTGAATGAGAGACAAACAACAAAACGAGAGATGATTAGCGCAAATGGAGGAGATTCCTATTGACTTTAGTTTTAAAACAACCAAGTCTATAGGTAGGATGAAAAACAGTCAGTAGGAAAAGAATTACACAAACCAGGACAAAAATGGATTTTGTGAAACAAAACTCAATCCCAAAATTAAGGTATATTTTTTTTATTTTTTCTGTGCTTAACATATATAAAAAAAGGCTTTTTGAAACAAACGTTGATTAACTTTAGTTTAGTATAATAAGAGATAGATAGAATATCGATTTCAGAAGGGCGAAACGATACTGGTAAACAAGAGGAGCCTTTAATTTGTATAAACGTTTTGGAAACATTGCTTTTTATAGAAAAAGAAAACGAAGTTACCCAGTTATATTTGAGGGCCAAGAAGCGTGTTAATGTTGTAGCTTTAGCTTCCATTTAGAGTCTTTTAAATTGATCGAAATATTTAAAAATATTAGAATCAAAATAATATTGTGCAATTTAAGTGCAGTATAAGTCGCATTAACGTCCGAGGTAAACAATATTTACGTCCGGAGAGAAGGGGGATTCATCCACCCTCGAGACAGTTGCATATCTCACTAGCTTTATCAACCCGAAGTTGCCCGAGAGTCAGTTTACTTTCATTTTTTGTTCGCCTATTGCATTCTCTTAATTTTATGCAAGGAAATAATAAAATCCTTGCAAAGATTATTCAATGATGAAATATAGGTCACTTAACAAATCGGAAGAACTTTTACGAAATGGTGAAATTTAAACCCCATAAATGTTTTCTAGATTGATAAAAAATGGACATAGTACTAACAAAAATATGTTTAAGAAAACTGTAGCATGACGGTATATTTTCTCTTTTGCTATTTTTTAATGATTTTTGTGTGTAGTTTTATTGAATTAGTTATGATATCCTTTGGTTATTTGATTAATTGAATAAATTTAGTGTATTTTTAAGGAAGTGACAATTAAAACTTGGTTTGATACAACAAAAACATTTTCCAATTAAGTGAAGATTTATTTTTGAAAAGGGAGTAATACCTCGAAAATTAAAATAATAATAATAATATAATATGACGTCATATCAAACCACTCTGATTCGCTATACACTACGTTGGAAACTTATTGAATTCTTTAATATTGTCATTTCATCTATTTACCTTTGCCTCGTATCAAACGACGTCTTCAACCAAAATTATATTGGCATCGCCTTCAAAGAATTCAACTTTTTAGGCACTATGCACAATTCTTGAAGAAAACTACAACACTCTTTTAATCAAAATAAGTAAAAATTATAACATACACAGAACAGTTCATCTAAAAAGTTACGTTTGAACGTGAATAGTTGTGGAGAGACGATAAATTATCTGATAAAATTATATAGAACTTGTAACATTTTTCCACAGAATTAGATTACAAATGAAACGTTACATCTGATACCTACATTAAACGCGTTTTAGTGCAGCCATATTCATTTTAATAAAGAACAAAAGAAATAGACAGACAGGCAGACTTTCTTCATTTTATATATAGATAGATACAGCAGAGCTCAATGATTGGAAAGTAGTAGTAGTAGTAGTAATAGTAGTAGTAGTAGTAGTAGTAGTAGTAGTAGTAGTAGTAGGTCTCAATCGGACAGGTTTGATCATAAGTAACATCCCAGTTGTCTGTTTGGCTGCAGCATCGGTGTATCTGACTGTAGAGGTCGATGCGGTAGTGGCAGTCTCTACATCAAAGGTCAAAGTGTGTTCTGTCACTGGGCCCCTGGAGCCGACGCTTTGCTTTCTGTTGGCCAGCCTCTAGGTGATAACGTTTCAGCTTCTATTCTGATTCGAGATGTTTGCTCAGCATTCATCTCCATGTGAATAGATTGGCTGCTAGGCCTTCTCAGGATTTTGTGTTCATGTTAGCAGCTTCCATATCGCACTTAGCGACATCACAGTACCGCAGTGATAGTCGTGAGGTGGGTCTCCGCCTATACACGAGATATTTGCGGATGCGGTCAACTGGTATACTGTAGATGTGGCTGAACTAACGTAGTCTGCGTTGTCTGAGAAGTATTTACATGCGGGTTTCGAGAATTAACTTCAGTATTGAGCTCCATATCTTTCCATGTTACTTCCAGTATGAGGCGGATGCTACTTACGTTAAAGATGTTCATACAGCTTTCCTGCATGGCTTGCGTGGTTCCAGTCTCCATGCCACATGACAGTGGCTGATAAAATAGTCATTATACATCGAAAGTGGCTCCTTATTGAATTGATAGTAATTTATTACCGAAAAAAATAAATGTATATAGAGATTTCATATAAGGCCATCATGATGCAATAAATGGGAATAGGTCGTTGTTGAAAAGGAAGACGAAAACGAAGTGATTTTTTTTTTTAGTATTGTAAATCTTACTTGTTTAGTCAAAACCTCTACACATTGATCTAATGTGTGTTAACAATGTTCCATAATATATTTCGAGGAAAGACCTCTTTATCAAATGATTGGTGTTTAAAATCTCGTGAAACTAGTTTGAACTGATAATAGTGTATTTATAATTATGTTGCAGTAAATGTAAACGTGACCTGCAGCAAATGAAAAAAAATGAAATGAAATTTATTTAATTGGTGAAATGATTCTCGTTAAATTTATTTGCAATTGTTATATTTATTTAATTTTCTTTCGAATTATTGTTTGGTGTGTTGTATCGATTTTTGTTTATTGTTATTTTATTAATCTACTTAAATATCAACATTCAAACTTAAATCTGTTAATGATTTTTTTTAATTAAACATTTATTTTAATAAGAGGAGTCAATCAATTAAAACTTTGTAGTAAGTTATTCCCTTGTTTCGGGAAATGCTTAAATGTTTATTCACGTTTTTTATTCTATTAATGTGTATAATTTTTTTCACACACCTAACATATGACATACTGTACATATCGTCCAAAACATGTCTTCTGTGCAAACTTAATACACAATCAACTCTTCCTCGACTGACATATGTAGAAGAAACAACGTTCCGAATAAATATATATTATCCCCTACTGGAGTTAGCGTTACAGACAGGGTTTGAACATGGCGTGTATTTTTAGTATCACCTTCCTTCCAGTGTATGTGTATAGAACCCCTCCAAAAACATTTTTTGTATTACCTTCCTTCCAGTGTATGTGTATAGAACCCCTCCAAAAACATTTTAGTATCACCTTCCTTCCAGTGTATGTGTATAGAACCCCTCAAAAACATTTTTGTATCACCTTCCTTCCAGTGTATGTGTATAGAACCCCTCCAAAAAAAATTTTAGTATCACTTTCCTTCCAGTGTATGTGTATAGAACCCCATCCAAAAACATTTTTTGTATCACTTTCCTTCCAGTGTATGTGTATAGAACCCCTCCAAAAACATGTTTTGTATCACCTTCCTTCCAGTGTATGTGTATAGAACCCCTCCAAAAACATTTTTTGTATCACTTTCCTTCCAGTGTATGTGTATAGAACTCCTCCAAAAACATTTTTTGTATCACCTTCCTTCCAGTGTATGTGTATAGAACCCCATCCAAAAACATTTTTAGTATCACTTTGCTTCCAGTGTATGTGTATAGAACCCCTCCAGAAACATTGTTTGTATCACTTTCCTTCCAGTGTATGTGTTTAGAACACCTCCAAAAACATTTTTTGTATCACCTTCCTTCCAGTGTATGTGTATAGAACCCCATCCAAAAACAGTTTTTGTATCACTTTCCTTCCAGTGTATGTGTATAGAACCTCTCCAAAAACATTTTTTGTATCACCTTCCTTCCAGTGTATGTGTATAGAACCCCTCCAAAAACATTTTTTGTATCACTTTTCTTTCCAGTGTATGTGTTTAGAACTCTCCAAAAAAATTTTTGTATCACCTTCCTTCCAGTGTATGTGTATAGAACCCCATCCAAAAACATTTTTTGTATCACCTTCCTTCCAGTGTATGTGTATAGAACCCCTTCAAAAACATTTTTAGTATCACTTTCCTTCCAGTGTATGTGTTTAGAACCCCTCCAAAACATTTTTTGTATCACCTTCCTTCCAGTGTATGTGTATAGAACCCCATTCAAAAACATTTTTTGTATCACTTTCCTTCCAGTGTATGTGTATAGAACTCCTCCAAAAACATTTTTTGTATCACTTTCCTTCCAGTGTATGTGTTTAGAACCCCATCCAAAAACCTTTTTTGTATCACCTTTCTTTCCAGTCTATGTGTATAGAACCCCTCCAAAAACATCTTTAGTATCACCTTCCTTCCAGTGTATGTGTATAGAACCCCTCCAAAAACAGTTTTTGTATCACTTTCCTTCCAGTGTATGTGTATAGAACCCCATCTAAAACAGTTTTTGTATCACTTTCCTTCCAGTGTATGTGTATAGAACCCCTCCAAAACATTTTTTGTATCACTTTCCTTCCAGTGTATGTGTATAGAACCCCGTCCAAAAACATTTTTGTATCACTTTCCTTCCAGTGTATGTGTATAGAACCCCTCCAAAACATTTTTTGTATCACCTTCCTTCCAGTGTATGTGTATAGAACCCCTCCAAAAACATGTTTTGTATCACTTTCCTTCCAGTGTATGTGTTAAGAACCCCTCCAAAAACATTTTTTGTATAACTTTCCTTCCAGTGTATGTGTATAGAACCCCTCCAAAAACATTTTTTGTATCACTTTTCTTCCAGTGTATGTGTATAGAACTCCTCCAAAAACATTTTTTGTATCACCTTCCTTCCAGTGTATGTGTATAGAACCCCATCCAAAACATTTTTAGTATCACCTTCCTTCCAGTGTATGTGTATAGAACCCCTCCAAAAACATTTTTTGTATCACTTTCCTTCCAGTGTATGTGTTTAGAACACCTCCAAAAACATTTTTTGTATCACCTTCCTTCCAGTGTATGTGTATAGAACCCCATCCAAAAACCTTTTTTGTATCACTTTCCTTCCAGTGTATGTGTATAGAACCTCTCCAAAAACATTTTTTGTATCACCTTCCTTCCAGTGTATGTGTATAGAACCCCTCCAAAAACATTTTTTGTATCACTTTTCTTTCCAGTGTATGTGTTTAGAACCCCTCCAAAAACATGTTTGTATCACCTTCCTTCCAGTGTATGTGTATAGAACCCCATCCAAAAACATTTTTTGTATCACCTTCCTTCCAGTGTATGCGTATAGAACCCCTCCAAAAACATTTTTTGTATCACTTTCCTTCCAGTGTATGTGTTTAGAACCCCTCCAAAACATTTTTTGTATCACCTTTCGTTCCAGTGTATGTGTATAGAACCCCATTCAAAAACATTTTTTGTATCACTTTCCTTCCAGTGTATGTGTATAGAACTCCTCCAAAAACAGTTTTTGTATCATTTTCCTTCCAGTGTATGTGTTTAGAACCCCATCCAAAAACCTTTTTTGTATCACCTTTCTTTCCAGTCTATGTGTATAGAACCCCTCCAAAAACATCTTTAGTATCACCTTCCTTCCAGTGTATGTGTATAGAACCCCTCCAAAACAGTTTTTGTATCACTTTGCTTCCAGTGTATGTGTATAGAACCTCTCCAAAAACATTTTTAGTATCACTTTCCTTCCAGTGTATGTGTATAGAACCCCATCTAAAACAGTTTTTGTATCACTTTCGTTCCAGTGTATGTGTTTAGAACCCCCCCAAAAACATTTTTTGTATCACCTTCCTTCCAGTGTATGTGTATAGAACCCCTCCAAAAACATTTTTTGTATCACTTTCCTTCCAGTGTATGTGTTTAAAACCTCCAAAAACATTTTTTGTATCACTTTCCTTCCAGTGTATGTGTTTAGAACCCCATCCAAAAACATTTTTTGTATCACCTTCCTTCCAGTGTATGTGTATAGAACCCCTCCAAAAACATTTTTTGTATCACTTTCCTTCCAGTGTATGTGTTTAGAACCCCTCCAAAAACATTTTTTGTATCACCTTCCTTCCAGTGTATGTGTATAGAACCCCATCCAAAAACATTTTTTGTATCACTTTCCTTCCAGTGTATGTGTATAGAACCCCTCCAAAAACATTTTTTGTATCACTTTCCTTCCAGTGTATGTGTTTAGAACCCCTCCAAAAACATTTTTTGTATCACCTTCCTTCCAGTGTATGTGTATAGAACCCCTCCAGAAACATTTTTTGTATCACCTTCCTTCCAGTGTATGTGTATAGAACCCCTCCAAAAACATTTTTGTATCACCTTCCTTCCAGTGTATGTGTTTAGAACCCCTTCAAAAACATTTTTTGTATCACCTTTCTTTCCAGTGTATGTGTTTAGAACCCCTCCAAAAACATTTTTTGTATCACCTTCCTTCCAGTGTATGTGTATAGAACCCCATCCAAAAACATTTTTTGTATCACCTTCCTTCCAGTGTATGTATATAGAACCACATCCAAAAACATTTTTTGTATCACCTTCCTTCCAGTGTATGTGTATAGAACCCCTCCAAAAACATTTTTTGTATCACCTTCCTTCCAGTGTATGTGTATAGAACCCCTCCAAAAACATTTTTTGTATCACCTTCCTTCCAGTGTATGTGTTTAGAACCCCTCCAAAAACATTTTTTGTATCACCTTCCTTCCAGTGTATGTGTATAGAACCCCTCCAAAAACATTTTTTGTATCACCTTCCTTCCAGTGTATGTGTATAGAACCCCTCCAAAAACATTTTTTGTATCACCTTCCTTCCAGTGTATGTGTTTAGAACCCCTCCAAAAACATTTTTTGTATCACCTTCCTTCCAGTGTATGTGTATAGAACCCCATCCAAAAACATTTTTTGTATCACCTTCTTTCCAGTGTATGTGTTTAGAACCCCTCCAAAAACATTTTTTCTTTCGTAATTATGAAGAAATACTAACGTGTAAATATTATTTACTGAAAACTACAATTAATATTCATAGCTATGACAAACGCTAACTAAACATATTTATATGGAGTTAAGAGATGAGAGCATGAGTGTTTTTGATTTACTCTTATTGACCCCAAACAATGCTTATTGCCACTGAAGCGTAAGTGACCCCTGTGATAGAGTCAGATATTTTTAGGGGCTGCATTGATGAAGATCTAGATAGCAATGTGATTTTTCACGTTACATTTAATAGAAAAAGGCGGGGAAACAGCGAGCAGGAAGGTAATTCTAAAGGTAAACTGTCCGAGGAAATATGTCATCAGAGTATGGCATCTTCAAGTATGTAGGGGCCTTCACAGTGAAGGGTGGAGGTTTACTGCTAGCTGGGTGGATCAGAGGTACAAGTGCAGTGAGTTTATCCGAGAACATTCCCGGGTTATCCATTTCCTTGGGCAACGCCCGTGCACGGGGTCAGCTAGTATACAATATTTCTTCTACTCTAAAATGATTCTTTACTCAATATGTAAAAATAGAGGAAAATGTTTATTGTGTTATTAAAACTTAGACATTAAGTTCATTTATTCTCATCGTAAAATTACGTCATGTACACCTGCACAAGCAATACATGGTCGATATTCGCTTATCCTCGAGTGGCTTTTGGCCTTGATAAGTGGTGATCAATCAGTAAAAACAAGAAATACGTGGTCCGATATCCTGATCTTGTGCCAGACCAATGTCAGCTTCAGTAATGACCAAAAGAAATTAGTGATAAAATGAACGCAATAAGAAACGCGAGATGGCAATTTTTATTTCTGTTTATAACGGAAAAAGGAAATCGTAAATATGAATTTATGGCTCATTGACTTCAACATGGGTCATAAACCTCAACTCCGCAGTTTTTCATTCCTGCTCAAGTGGGTTCTTTCAAGTAACAATGAAGTGATGTAAAACAAGAAGATAACTTTAACATGGGTCTAGCTTTTTCTTCAATATCTCTATCATTTTCAAAAAATACGTACAAAGATACAAACTTACACACTCTCTACTCTCTTACAACTATCTATGGGCATCCCTCTCTGTCTCTCTATATATACACATCTATTTCTCTTCCTTTTGCTCCAGAACAAGTTAACTCCATCTCTTCGGTACAACACAACGTATTCTTATATGTATATTTTTTATATGCCTATCTCTCTTTTTTATTCTATCTCTTCTTCTCTCTGGAGCAAGTTTCAACAGAGACTTTTATTATTTCTATCTTGTAAGATATCCATCTCTTTTTTCTTACACGAACTCGCTGTTTCCCCTCATCTCTCAAACGCAAACTATTCCTTTTTCTCTCTAATAAAACTGTTCTTACCACTATATATATATATATATATATATATGTCGAACTCACCCTTTTTGTCCAATAGAAAATTACTCGATCTCATACTCGAAAGCCAACACGTACTTAGCCATAGCTATGGACACATATATATGGACCAATTGCTTATCTAATAGTTTTATCTAAGTCTAGCAAAAGTGGCGATACTATCAAGGGCCGTTTCTTACCGAAATGTATTTATTGTGTTTGGCTGCAGGTAATTTAGACTCTTTTGCGACGTGTACTTTCGAATGAAATATGTGTTTTTAGTCTGGAACAGAGTTAATACGTTTGTCTTATCTCACAATCAAACCTATGCATTATTTGCATTATTACAACAACTATTCTCATCTTGGTTGTTATATACACAACGTTTTAGCCGATGTAACCTTATTCATGTGCATTTTTTTCGAACTTGGAAACCTTCTAGTCGGAATTTAGAATCGTCTTAATGTTTCCAAACTTCAGCATAAGTAACCATATTAATTCACTTAACAGATATAAAGAGGGGGTCGAGAGAAAGGCTCGATAGAAAGGAGTATAAGCGATAGTAAAATGGGCCGATAGAGAGAGGGAGAGATTAAGAGGTTTACATTTGCAACTCTCACATTGGGCTCATATTATGCCTTCAGAATTTTCCAAAGAACCTGAAATTTATGGAACTAATTGATGTATAATATTTATTGTGATATTTTACTCCCCAAATCGAAGGAAGCTTAATTTTCACGAAAAGATTTTTCCCACTATTACCCCCATTACATGACACTAAATTAAACTAAATATAGCCTACATCTAAACCTCTTACGCCCAGCAGTTCTTTTCCATAAATCATAATGATCGGTTAATTTGTTTAGGAGTGAATCCTGTACATAAATATGTCAACATGAAAACATATATGACTTTATAACGTGAGATAGATCAAAATATATGGAGTGCAAAAGTAAGATTCGTTTGTAAAAGAAATTAGATCGTCTTGATAATCCGTATCATAAACAGTTCGAACAATGTATTAAACACATTTATAAGCTATATATTAATTGCACTCATAGAAACAGGCATGTTGGGTCAGAATGTAGCTTTGTTGCACATAATGTAGCGAGACGGTCGCAAGTGTTATAATTGTTAGTTGCTGGAGTTATATATATATATATATATATATATATATATATATATATATATGTTGCGAATGTTGCTAGATTCATCCATGCTGATGAGACGTAGATGACGAAACACGTGTCCGTGGATGATTATATTTTATAAATATATACGCTCTCCGTGTAAAGGCATCACACTCGTAAAAGCGAACAATGTTTCACCTTTAGAATTTAAGTATACGTCTCCGTTGATATTTAAATACGTTCTATTGTCAATAGCGTACATAAACAAGACAAAAATGACAACATTTATTTGAACTATATCTCCTTTGCTACTAGAGAGTTTTGTATCGAGTGGTAAGGCCGCAAAATTTCAATCACTGGAGTCCCTGTTTCGAATATATATATATATATATATATATATATGATTATTTTATTTACACACACATGTACAAAATCTGCGACACTGGCATGCCGATGTTACCGATCAACAGTTATTATAAACTGAGATCTCATCAGGCAGAGTTAGAATCCGATAATATTTGGAGAGAATGAAATATATATATATATATATATATATATATATATATATATATATATAGTCATCCACATACAGCCTGTTTCGCTGTTTCACAGCTCATCAGTGCGGCTAGACCAGTTAGTGTCTCAAGCCGGGATCGAAACGCAACCGTCGAGCTGACAGTCGGCGATGCTAACCCCTACGCCATCATGCGACACTGACTGAATGTAAGTGATATCTCAATGAAACGAAATGTAAATTTGCAAATGACCGGAGCTCGAAATTAGTTTTACCTAATGAGCATTGCCTTAAAGCTAATGGCCGTTGACGATACCATATATATATATATATATATATATGGTAAGTCAATGAAAATTGATAAGACCTGCAAATGGAAGCAAATCGATATCTTCAATTGTTCAAAACAAGGAGCAGATTAGTTAATAAAATTTTTTTATTTTTCTTCTCTTTCATTCCTTAAACCAGGCTTTTCAAAGATTAAAATCTTATCATCAGAGGAAAACTTATGATTGATAAGTTGACAGGATAGGACTGTCAAAGTTTAAAATTTGAAAGAGTTTTTTAAAACAAATCTTTTAAGTTCAAACAGGCATGGGAATCTCCAATAACAAAATCAAAAAAAACGTGGGGCTCAGAAATATTGGTAAATCCAATTTACACACACACACATATATATATATATATATATATATATATACATTCTTTGTGAACTAGTAGGAAAATCTTATCAGAGTGCTCAATTAATTAAGAGAATCAGAATTGAGAGCTTCATATTTGTTTATTAATACAGAAATT
This sequence comes from Sepiola atlantica, assembly GCA_963556195.1. NCBI lineage: Eukaryota > Metazoa > Mollusca > Cephalopoda > Sepiida > Sepiolidae > Sepiola > Sepiola atlantica. Next base: position 2,602,474 of record OY744519.1, read on the forward strand.
TAATACAACATATGGGCCAATGGTTTCGAGCACAGAAGGTAAACCTTTACTTAAACCTTAAATTTTAAATTTCACATTCTTAACTGCCTTATTCGAACACTATCTGGTCAGATTATCATCATATTTCTTTAACAGCACACACGTGAGTCCATCGGGAGAGGCCTGGACAAATGTGGCTAGTGCTCCCTCAGAGCTGGGAAAAGACTCAAACGGAAAACATACAGCTTGATGAAGATACTGACATCAAAGACCTTGAAGAACAGGAACAATACAAATACCTTGGCATAAAAGAAAACGATTCAATTCAACATGCCAAGATGAGAGAAAAATTGGCAGAAAATATATACGCCGTGTTAGACAAATTTGAAAAACACTGCTAACAAACAAAAACTATGTAACTGTCATTAACAAATTAGCTATGCCAGTGATAACATACAGCTTTTGAGGTATTGATTGGCCACAAAAGGGCATTAATAGATTAGACACTAAAACGAGAGAAATGTTGAGAATGTACAGCGTAATGTACAGAAACCAGTGTCTACCAAGGTTGTATCTTCCAAGAGGAACAGGGCGTATCGGCCTCTCAGAAATTGAACATCAACATCGAGCCACTATTGTGAGCACCGGTCAATATCTGATGAGCTCCCAGAACCCAAACCTTATGATAGTATGCCAACATCAAGAAACCAGAGCAAACAGAACAACCTCTATCACAAAACCGGCCACATATTTTGACAGGACTGTCTTACAAATGAGGCAGAAACAGACAACAATCCTGCCACATAAATAGCCCGCAAAAGCCGCCAGAAATACACCAAGACCTTCCATTCCAGAAAACTGGTAGAATGGGCCAACCAACAACGTGCTAAGTATTTCCTAGGTGAATTATCCCAGAAATATATAGATAGGGAAGACTCTGTGGACTGGCTGAAAAGAGGATCTCTCCATTATGATCAGGAGAGAATGATAATGGCTGCTCAAGATCAAGGCTTGATGACCAACCATTTTAAAAAGATGAGTGGCCTCAGCAACAATAAAAAAGTAGAGAATGTGAGTCACCTGACATGCAGTTGTCAGGTTCTCCTGGAGGATGGTTATAATACAATGCGACACAACAGAGTGTGTAAATATCTTCACTGGCCTATTTGTTAAAAGTTGAATATCCAGTGTAGCAGCAAGTCCTGGGAGCATATACCAGAAAGAACAAAAGGGAAAAAGTAGCGAACATAGTTGAAGTCAGTGGCCCTAATGATGCAGGATTCAACAGAGCTGAAATGGAAAAGATTACGAAATACCAAGGTCTTATGTACGACATGAACAGAAACTGGAATATTAGTACATATCCATCATACCAGTAATTATATGAGCAACACGACTAATGAAAAAAAATTCAAAAGGTATCATGCGAGTATACCCGGTGAACCGACAATTGCACTTAAAGGAGCGGTCTTTAAAACATCCTAAGGCTGGAGTGTCTTAAATAGCCCGTGAATGTCTGGCATCTGGTAGGATGTACCATCTCCAGCAAAAACGGAAAAATAAAGAAACAAAGAGTATTATATTATATTATTTTATTATTTCTTCACCAATTACTTTCGATGCTGATGAGAGGCAGAAGTTTTACCTTCTGTGCTCGAAACCATTGGTCCATATGTTGAATTAAATGTTTGTATTAATGAACACACACACATATATATATATATATATATATATATATATATATATATATATATATATATATATATATATATATATATATATTAGTACTTCATGTATCCACATAAAATATTATAAGGAGATATAATTTTTTTATGTGTCAGTTTTCAGTATTTACTTCAACAGTGCTCGATACGTAAGTAGAGCTAGGTAGTAAGCAATGAAAATATATATGGCAATCAAGCTACACAGAGGCTCACGTGTTTCATCCCCATACACAGAAATAAATTTACCTTAGGATGATATATAATCAATAAAATAAATAAATCAAAATAAATAAATAAATAAATAAATACAAAACTGAATTAGTTAAAATTTTAACCCTAAAATAGAAATACAAGAAACCACGTGTTAAAATAAATTTGCCCACCGTATTGACAAAACAAAGGAAACAGGATATAGGAAAATCCATTGTTAACAAAAATAGGAGCGTCACCAACAATGTCTTTGTTCGAGGGAAGCCCAACGATTGGCTGAGGGAACAACAAAGAATCTGATTGGTTAACTAGCAAGCCATGTATATAAAAACACCTGACAAAAATAACTCCATGCATTTAGCCTGACGATTCCCCCGGGGATGAAACACGGGAGCCCCTGTGTAGCTTGATTGCCATATATATTTTCATTGCTTACTATATATATATATATATATATATATATATATATATATATATATATATATATATGTGTGTGGGGGGGTGTATGTGTGTGTCTGTGTGTGTGTCTGTGTCTGTGTATAAGAGACAAACAAAGAAAATGTAAAACTCGTTCCAGATTGGCAAATACTAACCGATCTAGTAAGAACCAGTAATGGCAACGCAAATCGCTTCGAGGGCAAAAATATCATCTTTTTTATTCCAGTCAACTTGAACGTCGATTCTTTTGCCGTGAACGCGTCACACGAATGGAACGAAACTGCATATCGTTTCACATTTCCATTCAACAGTCGTGTCGCGCTTTTCTTCCTCTTTTTAAACAAAATGAATGATTTACTATCTGGCTATAGACATGTAAAGCATGCTTAACATTATTCAATACGGACAAAGGCAACAAAATATTGAGAGCATTGCATCCACATTTCGCTCCACTGCAAAAGGTAAGGACAGAGCCAAACGTCAACTCATGATTCAGGGTCATTGACGCGTGGATTACATTAGCTTATTGTTTACCTCGCTTGGTGCGTATTCTGAGCTTTGACTCTGTAATTGTCAACAAGGCAACTCGTATCATTGGGTTTATGTTCAGCAACCTCATAACTTCTCTATTTAGTCCTCACATTCCATGAGCGATGTTTCTAACAAAGGGTGCAGAATTGATGTTTTCTGAGTCGAAATATATCCATATAACATTTATTGTGTCTGATTTTGAATTCAAAGTGGTACTTTTTAGCTCCGTACATCAAGTGGGTTCATGCCTTGCCTGAAGCGATTTCAATAAAAACAATTCAGCGAGGAAAATACAGACTGAGAAGTTGCAGATTAAAATGAGTCTGAGAAGGGAAGAGTCTTAGATGTTAACTTACCAATGCGTGTATAAAACTTTATACACACGGTTGTCGTCGTCGAGGCCAGGTTCTTTCTTGTTTGCGAATACAAACCCATTTGGACGCCGATGTTAATTCATAATAGGGTTTATTTAAATAAAACAGTCACAGACCACATCAAGGCCTGTCCTATGACAGAGAAAAGAGAGACATATTGTTTTTTTTTAATGGAAGTCGCTCCAGACAAGGCATGAAGCCACTTGATGTAAGGAGCTAAAGAAAAATATACTACTTTAACGTCAAAAACTATCCAACGATAATTGTTAGATGGATAGATTCCGACCCAGAAAACAGCAATTTGTAAGAAACATAGATCATGGGATGTGAGGACTAAAGGACAAAATAATGGAAGCGAGAGTGACGAGGTTATCTCCCCTATCTTATCTCTTCTTATATTTATCTTTTTTTCTTCTCCAGCTATAGTTTAAATAATATTATTAATTGTGATAGTTTGATTTTGTTTATATTGGCCTGTTCTAATCTTGTATTTTATAGTTATCTTTCATAAATTGTACACTTAGTAAACATACAGAGAGAGAAAGCGACAGACGCGAGAGTGATATACATAGTTTAAAATAAGAGCGGAGGTCAAACAAAACACAGTGAGAGAGCGTTATAGACAGACACTTAGGAAGATATGGGTTACTTGGTGAATTAATTGTAAATTATGGCTATTTTTGTCTTTGGTGGAAGTCGCTCAAAACAAGGCATGAGGAAATTTATTGAATGAGTGACAAACAACGAAACGAAAGATGATTAGCGCAAAGAGAGGAGATAGGTAGGATGGTAAACAGTCAGTAGGAAAAAAATTACACAAACCTCGAAAAAAATGGATATTATCAAACAAAATGCAATCCAAAAATAAAGGTATATATTTTTTATTTCTGTGCTTAACATATATAAAAAAGGCTTTTAGAAACAAACGTTGATTAACTCTGATTTAGTATAATAAGAGATAGATAGAATATCGATTTCAGGACGGCGAAACGATACAAGAGGAGCCTTTAATTTGTTCAAACGTTTTGACCCCCCCCCCCTCAAATGAACGTTTTGGAAACATTGCGTTGGGATGTGATGACTAAATGACAAAATAAAAGAAACGAGAGTTACGAGGTTGCCGAAAGTACATCCAAGTTAGTCACTTTCTGCTCTCCTTAACATACGAATAGCTCACGTCTACACATTTATTTACATTGTGCACGCTCGCCTCATCTATTATGGACAGCGCCCTAGACACATGTTTCCTGCTGAAAGTATTACCAGACAAAAGGAAAAATTCCCGTGGCTTCGCAACTTCTATCTGGGGTCACCTCGAATCCTTAAAAGTGTCACTCAAAATTCTCCATTCAAACACTTCCTTCGTATAGTAACACCCCCGATTTACCATACGAGGTGCCTATTCTCAGATTTGACTTCGCAAGTCGTTTCTATTGTGGCTATGTCCACCAGGCAACTCGTATCATTCAGCGAGAAAGATATGGACAGAGAAATTGCATAGTAGAAGAGGGTCGAGGTGGGATAAGTTTTTAGCAGAACAAGTAGAAAAATAGGGTTGATAGGATTAGACTAATTTAGTTTTTAAATATTTTCATTCTATCATTTATTATCCAAATCGAAACGGAGAAGAGACATTTTGTGTTTCCTATATATGTTGGCTACGCACCTGTGTTCGATCAGTGTCATTGCTTGACTATTTGTAAATATTCATCCATGAGCAATATGACTTTTTAGCTTAGCTCGGTAGCTCGACACTTACATTCTGTGTACGTATATTTCCCAGACACTCCACTGCCAGTCTCACGAACCTTATTGCTATTTAAGCAAATTCAGTTAGAAGTTTTCATTGAATATATGTTCTGCCTACAAGCAAGCACTGTGACATATAACTAGAGCAAGATTGTGATATTTACAAGCAATGCAGACGTTAAAGCCTTTTTGAAGCGAGGAAAAGCTTTGCAGAGAACTGATCTTATCCTCTAAGCGACCGAGAGAAGCAAACAGCGCCGCAGATTTGATATCAGTTTTCCTTCTAGATATCTGATTTACCAAAAGTGTAATAGGTCATCTTTCACAATACCAAAATAAATACGAAAAAAATTCAAGATTTCTGATTCGTAAAATAAAAATCATTCAAAACTAAGGGAAGTAACTTATATTGTTTTCTTTTAGTAACCTCCCTTGTTTTTGCTTATTGTATTTTATTTCTTTTAAATTAAATTATTTAAGTAATTATTAATTTTTATAATATGATGTAATGTGTTATATATGTTATAGATATCAAATTAAGGTGTCCATTGTTTTTTAAGATGTAGATATCGTTGTAGACAACTATATTTCACTTTCTTCTGGTAAAATCAATAATGGTGTTAATTCTCGTTAATTCTAGTATCGTTTAAAAAAAATCGATCTAAATGGATGTTGTCTAAAATAGGTTTCTTGGGCGCCTTTTATGCTTTTCTTGTTTTTTTTTTCTTGAGCATACAGGTTCTAGAAAATTAAAGATATGCTTGAAAATCTTGATTGTCAAGATAAATGAAGAAAAAGCTGAATTCTGCTTTGTAATTGTATATATATAAATATATATCCATGATACACCTCTCCACAACAAAAACCTCAGAACCCCTCCCCTCTCTCCCACCCTAAAACAAATTCACTAACACTCCCACTCCTCCCCTTTTTCACTCACAGTCATCCACATTCATTTCACTCCCTGTCACCGACTTCTCTCAGCCCGAACCTTGGTATGCGCTCCCAGTAGTGGCTACTACTTCTTCTCATTAACCCATCATGTCAACTCAATATTTCTATGTACTTGCATGATATTTTTCTTAAGATTATCATCCTGAGGAAGTCTTACAAATAAAGACGAAACGTTGATGAATACATAAAAAAACATCTTTTGGTTTTTCCTTTTTGATTTCGTATATATATATATATATATATATATATATATATATATATATATATATATATATATATATATATATATATATATATTAATTAATTAATTACTTTATGAATTAATTTTACGTACATAAAATAAATCTATGAACACATGATTCTGGCTATGAGCCGTCATAAGCATAGCTACCTTGGGCAATGATAAAAATCCAGATGTAATTGTCTATAGTCTAGTCGAGACAGCCTGCCTTATTTATGTACGATGTGTTTTAACGCCTATTATGTTAAGCAGCTTTGTTATTGTTTTACTGGAGACAGAACCTCGCTGTGTTTATTTTTAGATTTTTCCAGCTCCGGAAGCGGTTAAGAATATGCAGAGGACTGCATTCAATCGCCCTTAATCGGATGTGTCATATATATTTATGAATTAATTAGTTTTATTATATATATATATATATATATATATATATATATATATATATATATATATATATATATATATATACATATATATATATATATATATATATACATATATATATATATATATATATATATATATATATATATATATATACATATATATATATATATATATATATATATATATATATATATATATATATATATATATATATAAGTATACATTTTTATTTATACAAACATCATTGGTTACATATGTGCATCCATGTTTCGGTTGCACTTTCCGAGAAAGTCAACCTTATCAGACCAAGAATTTCAGAGAACTGGAGGGATTTGAAGAATTTTCTCTCCTAAATAAATTTTTTGGGGGTTTAGTCATTTTCTATTTCTTATGAATTAGTATCGGATTACCTATTCCACTTGCTGACCTTTTTTGTTAGTGGTTGTCCTTTTTATTACTTTTTATGGCGTCTCCATCACCTTTTCCTTTCCTTATTTTATTGCCCACTACTTTCTGGGTTTCTTTAAACTCTTTAACCTACCAAGTTTTACAAACTCGCTTAAGTATAAATATCTTATCTATATATCAAGAGTCGCACATATATAAACAAACTCTAATAGATACGCAAATACAAATAAATAAACAGACATTGATATACATACACATCTAAACATGGACACATACACAGATCCACTATCAATCAAGCATATATTCAAAATACATACGTGCTTATAAATATATTCTAGATGTAAAAAAAAAAAATTCAATACAAAAATTCATACGTCTACACAAACACACATATATACAACTATATGCACCTACACACGCATATCTATACACACACACATATATATATACATATATATACATATATATATATACATATACATATACACATACTTCTACATACACACATATATATATATGTATATATATAGTAAGCTATCAAAATATATGTATGCCAATTAAGCTACAAAGAGGCTCCCGCGTTTCCTCGGAGGAGGAAACTTCAGGCTAAAACACGGGAGCCATAAATATATATTTCATAGCTTACTACCTAGCCCTACTTACGCATCGAACACTGTTGAAGTAAATACTGAAAATTGATGCATAAAAAAGTATATCTCCTTATAAAACTTTATGTGGATACATGAAATAGTAATATATATATATATATATATATATATATATATATATATATATATATATATATATATATATATATATATCAGAACAATAAGACTGAATAAAATATTTCCAAAGTGTGTTGGAAACGATCGTATGCCATATAATTTGTTGGTTTTGAATTTTTTAAACAATGTTCAAATTGTGTTGATCTCAATGGCAATTTAGTATATGCCTGTTAAAAGCGGAATCTATTACGGCTATATCTGGATCTGAAACTATAATATTACTATCTAAAAAAAATGCTCAATTCAGGTCACTATATTATTTTTATTACTCATGGAGATTGGGTATCTGTCTGTCTAAAGTCGAAATTATATTAGTACTTCTATATCTGAAGTTGAAACTATATTATTACTATGTTTTAATGCGTAACTCCGTTGACTATAATATTACAGACTAATGTACTACTTTTCGGTGCTCAATTCAGATGGGTATTGTGATTTTTGTTCTGATGTCATAATATCATTATCACAGGCATTACTTTCCCTATGCTTGGGGTGAGTAGTATAGTATCTGTTCTGTTCTCACGATACCCTCCTACCAGAGATTACCTTCTCTTTTGTTGGATGCGAGGAATTTGGTGTAGCATTTTTTGTTGGCTCATGTTAGCAATCTTCAAGCGATTACCTATTCGACTGGAGGTGTATTATCTATTATGTTATTATGTATTATCATATACCCCCCGTCCTTTCTTGGGGTAGAGAAGTATATGTTCGTTCGTCAATATACCATACTCTAACCAGTTCTAAGAGCATATATGTTTTAGTATTTTTGCACGTTCTTCTAATTCCAGTTTATACTGTCCTAGTAAGAAGATGGTGTATGTTACTCGTTAGGGACACTTAGCTTTTATATCAGTGAAAGCTCAATGTACTTAATTATCTCATTTTTATTTTATCTTTCCCGTTTTGATATCTTCTAATTTAAGCACATTGATATACTTATATCCGGCCTCGTCGGTACCAGAGATGCTTTCGCCATTGGGCAGTTCTATTCTTGAGCTGTGAGCACGTTGGGCACGTCGCATTCCGAATCTATACTAATAATTTGGCAAAAGAAACTGACGGTTTGAACAAATAAGTCGTCTTTAACATCTGTCTATTTTCACAAAGCTTCAGGTTCTACATGAATAGAAGATGCTTTATTTCCGGTCATCCGTAAATAACAGATTTAATTTAGGTCGAATAGCGCAAACTGATAGCTCACTCTTTTATGACAATTGAAAATAAAATACAAAAAACACGTACAGTAAGACAAAATAGTAATTGGAAATAACAATGATGATGTCTCTGATTTGGGGTATAATTTCTTCTGATTGGACTTTTCTTTAGATGATGATGATGATGATGATGATGATGATGATGATGATGATGATTGACCCTCAGAAAAACACACACAAAAATGGTCGTGAAAAGTGAATGAGGATGAAAAGCAAATCACAAACCACTGCAAAATCAGCGGTCATTACTAGCGATAAATCAATGATAAATTGTTGCTGTGATAATAGAAAATGATTTGTAACGGTTATCGTAAGAAGTGGACAACATTGGATATCTCTGCAGACTTTTTGCTCATCATGCTCCAGAGGAACACCATCTGGCAGAATAAAACATAGATGGCCATTTGATTCCCTATCGCCATTACATTTTATCAAGGTTTTGATATTGTTCCACTCAGTAAGTTATATGCTGGATACAAATTCACAGACAAAAAGATTTTTTAAAACACCTTATATAGTTTAACGAGAAGGAGAGTAGAAAGTAGAGCTTGGGTTTATATTCGCCAGCCTTGTAACTCTCGCTTCCCTTATTTTATCATTCAGTCCTCACTTTCCATGAGAGATGTTTCTGTTAAAGGGAGAAGAATTACTTTTTGTCTGGGTCAGAATCTTTCCATCTTACACATACCGTTAGCTATTTTTTTTTACTTACCATGAAGTAGTATTTGTTTAGCTTCTTACAGCAAGTGGCTTCATGCTTAGTCTGGGTCGATTTCTTAAAAAATATGTTTGTAAAAAATAAAACAAATTAGAAAACGAGTATTGATTTACTCCTCTCCAGGAGTTAGGCACAAGGCCAGTTTTTATCTTACTCCCACAAGTAAGATGTGACCCAAGGTCGGGTCGGGAAAGTGGGGTTTAAAAATTGCTTGGGCAGCCCCGTCGGCATTCCCCGTTAGGGGCGTTTCAGACAGTAAGCAATAAACTTACTCCCCCAAAGAGGGGAGGTAAAGCCTGGGAGGGTGAACCTCCTAGAACTGCACAGAACAGACCCATAGACCGGCGTAAATCAAGCCCCGAAGGCCTTGACAATACCAGTCTATGGGGTGCAGTATCCATCGGAACAGATACTACACTTCGATCTTAGCCAAAAGGCCAAGAATCGATTAGAAAACGAGTAAATACAACGCGAAAAAGTAAACGTTGCTAGAGACAAAAGCATGGAAAACTCGAGACATAAGATGGCGAACATAAATATTTGTTCTGGAAACAGAAATCAATCAAAGCAACAGAAAAGTAGAATACCTGAGAATGAACAAGAAAAATACTTGAAACAAATTGTATACCTAAAATCTGATAAAAAAAATAAATGCATGTGTTGTATTGCTATTAAGATATTCTGGACGCTTCAAAGGATTGGCAAAATAAGAACTCAGCAACCTGAGCCAAAGAACAATTATTAAAATGACAAGAACCTTTCTTCATGTTTTATATTCCTTTCAATTCTCAAGCAAGTTCTATGTATTTGCTTAGTTTTACTACGTATTCGAGCTTTAATCTGTGAACTGCTGTGATGGCGAAATATGCGAGTATGCAGATTTATTTTTTCTTGTTGATTATTATGACGTCAGCTCTTCTTGTTTGGATGATTTCGTCCGTTTCTAATTTAATATCCCAAGAGGATTTTATAATTTACATGTTTAGAAGTTAATCGAAATTTCTGTTTTGCGTTTCGTCTCTGTGGTTGTCGTCGGGTGCCGGGTTTTTTCGCACCCACAATTTTGGGTCATAAACATTCTGTTTTTGATAATCCGCTACACTCTTGTGGATTTCTTTTACGTACGCAAAAAGGATTTTAAACGCACAGTAAAGAATTCGATTTACTTTTATGCACATTTTGATAAATGATTCAATGTCAACATGAGAAACAGTCTCATTTTTTTGTGTTTATTGGAAAAACGTTCTTCTAAATGTTGACATTGAATCATTTCTGAAACAAACAAAAAAGAAAAGACAACTAACGAACATAATATTGACACAATAACATAATGGTCATTTAGATTTTACAGGACGAATGATGGACATAAAGGTTTTATATTTCAATATGTTTTGATAGAGTTACATCTTTTAAGTCTAAATAACTAATTCACTTGTAATTTATTAGATAAAGTATTTTGGATAATGTAACTTACACTTAAACTCCATATTCTACAAATACACTGTCCTCTTTGTGTGTGCAGCATTTGTGTGTGCAGCATTTGTGGGTGCAGCATTTGTGTGCAGCATTTGTGTGCAGCATTTGTGTGCAGATTCAAAGCGCATCGATTTTTTGTAGTTTCCTTCCTCACGCACCCGTGCATGTCTTTGCGCTTCTTTTGGGTTAGGAGCCGGGAGGAAGCTAATAGCAAATCAGACAACCCACACTGCCTAAAAGTATTCCTGAAATAAATCCTACACTCTATTTCCATAATGAGCTGTGCTCTTTCTCGTTTCTATACTGATTGATACGCTTATTTCTTTATTTTTTTCATTTTAAAACTTTTCAGTTTGAGACATGTACTTTTGTTCCTATTTCATTTTGTTACTTTCACTGATTAAGACGCTATTTTAGATATACACTAGTGCGAACACTTAAGAAGCATTTTTGACGAGGGACGAACACTTGTATTGCAACATATTATTTTGGATGTAGATATATATGTCGATATGGGTACTCGCAAGCATTTGTGTATGCGTTACAGCGAAGGATAGAGATGGATCCTGCGTGTACATATGTGCGTCTCCATGTGCGTGTGTCTACAAAACCATTACCAGCAAAGAAATCGATTTACTTGATAGTGGGGGATGACAATCTATTGTTTCTCACGGTTTATCCTGTGGCTTCGGGCGGGGTTCATATTGGCCCCATTGAGAATGCATTTAGGCGAAGAAATATTTGCAATAAGAACAACACAAATGAAAAATGGTTTTCGTTTTCAATTCGACAGAATTCAAGAACTTAATTTCCTTCTGAACCAGAAAAGGAATAAATCTTTAACTAAAACGTCGCGTAAACGAATGGCTTTCCCTTCGACATACGTCCCTGCGTCTCTATGAGAGGATGTTGTTTGTTGGTCGGTCACGCTTTAGGTTATTCTGTCACGCTTTAATTAATTCGGCAATGCTTAGGTGTACTTTCAGTACATTATTTAATATATAATATAAAGTCAGTCTCTATCGCTTCTTTGTCATCGATAGTTTTCTTCCTATGAAATCAATATTTGATTCCGCTACGTCAGTTTTTTTGTTTGTGTATTGTTTTGTTGTGGTGTAAAGACGTTTTAAGCATTCCAAAGTAGCTTCAGGTAAAACAATATTTCTATAGAATGCTTTTTTTGTGAAAATGTTTTTTGAGTGTTGGATTTGACTATTCTAAATATGTGAGCGATTTTATTTGATTTTCAGATGTTGATATGCTTGTATGTTCCTTTAGTTGCTTAAGATATTATTTGGGCCATTCTTTTGAAGAGAGTTGTTCAAATTATTTGCTTGTTACTAAAGTAATTACCATTTCTATGCACGTCATTTTGTATGTCAGATGTAACTTTGTTAATACTGGATTGTTATTCTTAATTGTACAAACTCTATCATTTGATAAAAACATATATTTTCAAATGATGTTTTTATATTTGTTACTTTGTTATATTTGTTGAAAATAGGTGCGTATTTTTGCATTTGGTAAATATATGTTTTATTGTTAGTCCATTATTACAACGGTTATACCGAGGTTAATCTTTTTCGCCAAGCAGAGGGGTGTAGGTCAGTGTTGTGTGGCTGATACGTATACGTGTTAAAACGCTGTCTTTCCTTCGATTGGTTATCATGTTTGTTTTCTGTTCTGACTATGGCTTGATGAAGAAAGGTTCTCCATATTGCCTGCCATTTTAATTTTATGCATTCTTTGATTTTTCTTTTTAAAATCTGCATGTGGTATCCTGATATTATTTATACCATTGTTTAGAGCTTTTCTTGGCTGATTTATTTGTATTTTCAGTCTATTTAGTACTTACATGGTTTGCTCTCCAGGTCAAGATTACTCCCATTTGTGCTTCAACTCAATTATGATATTCCCCAGTATAGTAAAGATGTAAATATGTTTCGATCTCCTTTCTTCTAGAAAAATGGGGGAAGATAATGGGCCCCTAGTTATTAAAAATATTATTTTACGATTGCTATGTTTAGTTATTGCATTTCAGTAGTAAAGATAGACGCGTTATTATGTAACTTAATAGTTATTTGTTTATAAACGATGATGACTTCTGATCTAACTTTATTATTATTATCTTTAGAACAATCTGTAGATCGTAACATACCGTTGTTAAGAAGAATAAAATAAAAATTCGAGTTGATAATTTTCAAGAAAATACTTTATCTGGCTCGGAAGTATTTTCAAATAGTCGCCATTTAAAAAAGACGCTATTCTGTATGCGGCTATACAGTGTTACTTCTGCTTTATTGGGAAAAATATTTTTGAAAAACAAAAGCCAAAAACGAAAAACAAAACGAAAAATCAAGAGAGAAAAAAGATGCATCACCGGACAATGCCGAGGAAGTGAACCTCGTAATATGTAATCTGCTACACGTTCTACATTTATTAAAACTTAGTGTTTACTTGACTATAACAATGAAGATATGCCTCTTAAGTGGACTGCACTGACTCAGGTTTTTTAACCTATTTACACATTCGATTTGCATAAGAATTTTAAATGTACTGTGTTATCCCCATTCTATAATAAACAGCAATATATATATATATATATATATATATATATATATATATATATATATATATATATATATATATATATATATACATAAAACTCAATGTGTGTATAACGATTTTAAAGAATGTTACACCAGATATATGTAAGACACTAATTCGGAGAGTTTTCCAACATTTCAGCAGCATCCGACTGTATTATGAGACGAAAAGAGAAGAGAGCGCCAGTAAAAACCAAGAAAGTAATATGGGGCAAAGTGAAAAAGTATATAGTAAGGATCCTTATTCAATCCCTAGCAAGGTTAGGTGTTCCTGTAAGTATATAAATATATATATATGTACTTTCATCTCGTCATTTTAACACGACAGAACGTAAATAAAATCTTTAACATGATAAAATAGTATTTGACTGAACCTAATTCAGAATATTTTATTTGACAGAAAACGATGTTGCGTAGATGCCCAGAAGCAAATTAACTTTAACTTCTCTTTCAATAATAATGAAAGCCAATAAAACACGAGCTTTTTTGTAGCCCTGAGACGAAACCATTTCAAGTGCTTCGGGGGAGCGTGAACGCAAATCTAAAATTAAAAAAAAACACGTCAGACTTTCGTTGAAACGAACCCTTAATTAAATTATGAAATATACAAATTCTGAAACCAATGTTCAAATGTGTCTAAAACTTTCTTTCAAAAGCTCTGTATGCGAGTCGCTTTGTGACGTGTCAATTTGAAAACAGCATTTTCGTCGATCTGCCACGCTTGAAGTTTGAAAGAAAACAAAAAAAACTACACGTTCACAGCTTCTAGAAATTACTAATAATATTCTTTAATATGTGATAAATACGCGTTGGATTGATTCTGAGTTGTGATGTGGTTTTATAAAAGGCGATTTGACTCATAGAATGAATCGTTGTGTATCGATTACTAATCGAGAGTTTATATTTGTCTCTAGCAAAACATATACTATTACTTCTGTTACTAATGGAGATTCGTCTGAAGCTATAATTATGCTATTTCTTACACTTTGAATCTGTTTGTCAGAATACAAAACTATACTATTGCTTCTATTAATAATGGCGATTTGGTATATGTCGTTCTAAAACCAAAATTGTATTATAACTTATGTTACTAATGGAGATTTAGTGTATATTTGTCTGAAGCCAAAATTGTATTATTACTTCTATTACTAATTGGGATTTAGTATATGTCTGTCTGAAGCCAAATTGTATTATTACTTTTATTACTAATTGGGATTTAGTATATGTCTGTCTGAAGCCAAATTGTATTATTACTTCTATTACTAATTGGGATTTAGTATATGTCTGTCTGAAGCCAAAATGGTATTATTACTGTTATTACTAATGGAGATTTAGTATATGTCTGTCTGAAGCCAAATTGTATTATTACTTCTATTACTAATTGGGATTTAGTATATGTCTGTCTGAAGCCAAAATGGTATTATTACTGTTATTACTAATGGAGATTTAGTATATGTCTGTCTGAAGCCAAAATGGTATTATTACTGTTATTACTAATGGAGATTTAGTATATGTCTGTCTGAAGCCAAAATGGTATTATTACTGTTATTACTAATGGAGATTTAGTATATGTCTGTCTGAAGCCAAATTGTATTATTACTTCTATTACTAATTGGGATTTAGTATATGTCTGTCTGAAGCCAAAATGGTATTATTACTGTTATTACTAATGGAGATTTAGTATATGTCTGTCTGAAGCCAAAATGGTATTATTACTGTTATTACTAATGGAGATTTGGTATATGTCTGTCTGAAGCCAAATTGTAGTATTACTTTTATTACTAATGGAGAGTTGATATATGTCTGTCTGAAGCAGAATTGTATAATTACTTCTATTACTAATGGAGATTTGGTATATGTCTGTCTTAAACCGATATACTGTTACTTCTATGTATGTATTATTTTACTATCTCTAATGCTCAATTCAGTTCACTCTACTGTTTCAGACTAATGTATTGTTTTTAATGCTCAATTCAGAAGAGTAGCTGTTTTCTTTCATACTAGTACAAATATGCAACCGGAGGTGGAAGCATATTTCTTCTAGTCTTTCTAATGTTAAGTTTTCTATGTGACCACATATGTGAATTAAACGATGCGAATACACATATTTGACTAAAGGGTTAACTTTGTCGATGACTTCCCAAACGACGGGTGTTCTTCTGTTACTGCTACGTTACCCTATAATCTTGATAACCCTTTGTTTAAATATTTGTAAATACATTTCGAACTGTGCAATTGAAATGGAATAGTTATTTACTAGCTGTAGTCGATTTATATGCGTCTACTAATTCTTATCTCAGTGTCTGATCATTTTAGTACTTCTGCAGTGTACAGACCGTTCTGAAATAATTACGTTCTTATAAGGAAACGCATTATAAACATGGGGTAGAGGTGTTAACTATTTTGTACTTTCAAGTAACAGTGTAATAAACAAAAGATACCGTAACAATTAAATTTATCTTGAAAATCCTATTTAAAACGTAGCATGGTCCGTAAACTGCAGAAGTACCATCATTTTTATAAGGATAAGATTAATATTTAAAACTTTCATTATTTCGAGAAAAAGATGTTTCTAAAATGTCGGTTTTTGACGATGACACAAATAATTAGTTGAAAGATAATATTATTTGTATGCAAATTACAATATAATATTTAAGAACGAAGCTCTTCCACGTATGCTGCCATTTTTTATTAAAAAGTAAAGCCATTATAAACACTCGAAGTAAAATGCTCCCTCCGGTCGCATAATGTGTTACGTTTGCTAATGGTGAGCCGATTGCGACAATTTCTTGTTGACGTACGCAACCCCTCAAGAAAGAGGTAATTCATGGTAGGATGATCTTATGACAACAAAACAGATACTACACTAATACATAAAAGAGGGTGTAAGGTCTTACAAGATGACGTCATAACAACAGAACAGTAACACTCTAAAAAAGAGAGAATGGTGTAATAACTACAGAACAGATACTACACTGTTAAACCCAAAAAGGAAGAGATAATGCCTGGGAGGATAGTCGTATTACGAATAAACATACACTACACAAGCAACAAAAAAGCGGTAATACCTGACAGGATCGTCTCATGACAGAAGAAAAATATACTACACTACTTGCCTCCAAAAGGAGGGTGTAATGAATAGGAGAATGGTTTCATGCCAACAAAACAGATACTACAATACCATCCTCAATCGAGCATGGAAATATAGTATGTTAAACTGGAATAGTATAGTAAACTGAATGTAGCATTAAAAGATATTACAATACCACATTCATAGAAGTAATAGTATATTTTCGGTTCAGACAAAATCTCCATTAGTAATTTAAACCAAAAAGTTTTGCCATTTTATTGTAATCGTTTTAAAACTGAGGCTCTGAAATGAAAAGATTTTAAACCAATGTTAAATTTTAAATAACAGGTTAAGCTTTTTTGCGAGGATCAAAGTGTAGTATGTATTCTGATACTATACTTCATCGTCTTCCTTCTCGATCAGTGCAGGAGAAATCTTTCCGGACTAAGGAAATATTTTATTTTTGTCCCAATCCAAATTTCCTCTGTTTTGGAGCTGGATGTCCACGCATATAAAACGACCTTGTGTCTAACTTTGCCCTCGTGGAAAGCCAAGTAAATAACGACTTGTTGAGAATTTGAAATATTTGCTCGGAAAGATTTTGACCGATATTTTTGAATTCTGAGAGTCAATTGTCATCATAAAAATGTCAACATGACTTGTACTGCGTTTTTACAGGTTGACAATCGCTTAAGCGGACATAAAACCGTCTAGAGTTTTTGAGAAGGAGGATTTATTCTGCCGTTTTCTCTTTACAGGACTTTCTTATTATTTTCCGAAGCTCTTTCGTGGATTTACCGGATACAATCGTCTTCTATCGGGAAACAAACAGTAAGTATTAACGTTGATTATTTTAATTAGTCAGATTGATTCGTAGAGAAATTGGTTTTAGTTCAATATATCTATGTCTATGTCTGAACCATCATTATAGATTTGGGAACAGAGTTGATAGGTGTCAGG
The DNA here is from genome assembly GCA_963556195.1 of Sepiola atlantica. Lineage (NCBI taxonomy): Eukaryota > Metazoa > Mollusca > Cephalopoda > Sepiida > Sepiolidae > Sepiola > Sepiola atlantica. The sequence continues at coordinate 2,620,295 of OY744519.1, forward strand.
GTGGATAATGTGAGTTATATTAAGTTTAATTTAGTTTTATGCAAAGAGGGCGGAAACGGGGTGGAAGTCCTTTGTGAAAATTAAGATACCCCCGATTATATTTCAATTTTAAGAATCGGTATTAGACATCAATTAATAAATATTCCCCAAATGTTGGTTTATTTTGTGTATTTAAAAAAAAAGTAAGTAGTAAGTTCAATATAAGGGTATATTCAAGCAATATAATACAATACTACAAGTGTAGATCCAATATTACGTAGCTTGCTAAAATATGCGAAGTCTATGAATATTATAGAGCCTATATATATATATATATATATATATATATATATATGCTTTTATGTATACAAACATTGTTTGCTTACACATTTACAAAACATGTTTAGCCCACAATTATTTTTTCTTTAAGCTTTCAGTTTGTAGAAATAAGGCAAATCTACCTTTAAAGAAACACGTGATTAATTAAAATTATTTAAAAACCAAACTGTTACGTTTATGAATTGTTATTGTTTTATTTTTGTATTTACTACCCTAACCCTAACATATACAAACACTAAAAAATAACGTTTATATAACCATTTAACAGTTGTACTTATTATTGAGCAGTATCATATAAACAGAGTTAGCATTCTCTGGCTATTTTCTACTGTAGATGAAAACTTACTTTAGTTACTATCCGCACTGATGAGCTGTGAAACAGCGAAACAGGCTGTATGTGGATGACTATATATATATATATATATATATATATATATACTATGAATATTTTTATTAAATATTAAAGTGTATTCACCTACCGACAACGTTGTTTCGGACTTACGTCCTCGTCAATGCAGTTTTGGTGGTTTCAGGCGGTCAGGCGGGTTCGAACGCAGTTCGTAGATCAGGGGAAACACAATCTTACGCCTTAATCTATTAGGTCAATGGAAATGACAAGGGACATTACTGTAATTATATATATATATATAAATATATATATATATATATATATATATATATATATATATATGATTATTTTCATTTACACAGACATGTACAAAATATGCGACACTGGTATGTAGATGTTATCGATCAACAGTTATTATAAACTGAGATCTCATCAGGCAGAGTTAGAATCCGATCTTAACCTTAGATCATATTTGAAAAGAATGAAATGGAGAAAAAAAGAAGAAGAAAAGAAATTTAAAATTTCAAAATTTAGGGTGTCACGTGGTTGGGACCGTTAAGAATTAAAATGTTAAAATCAAAATCAAAATAAAAATGTAAGATATGAAGTAAAATAAAATGAAATAAAATAAAGTGAAAAGAGAGAGATATAATAAAAAGGGGTAGAATAAAAAGATAGATAGATAGATAGATAGATAGATAGATAAATAGATAGATATAAATAAAATGAAATCGTGTGTAATTCAGACAGAAGTAGTGGAAGGGGATGTACATGCAGTAGAATGTGTCAAAAACCTTCGAACAGTTTTTACTCAAACTTGGGCCAACCGCATATTCTCAAATCAGCTGTAATCAGTGGCAGCACATAAGCGTGTGTGCGTGCAGACGTGTGTGTGTTTGGGGGCAGGGGGCGTTAACACTAATTTCGTATTTATCCTTCACTCTTTTATTACATATCAAAGTATCATTAATTAATTAATAGACCTGATTCCAAACTAAACCAACCACTAGACTTATTAACTCCACAAGACAAGAAATAGGGAAAATTAGTAATAAAATATTAGAAAGAGTAAATAAACAAATAAAAACATTTTATGAACTAAATCAGCGGGTAAACACAATTGGTTTTGTAACATAGTAAATAACATCAACTGCTCGTTTGACATTAAAATTATTAAAATTATTAAAATTATTAAAATTATTAAAATTATTACCCATCCATATCTAAAGAACGTTTTGAAAATGTTATTGATTTCGCTACTCTTCTATCTGGTATTTCCTCAGATAAAATCAACATCATTAGAAAATGTAGAAATACAGTACTGATTTGTAAACAAGAACAGTGGACAAAAAGTAATCAATTTGGATCTTTTGATGTCTCTATGGGCTCTCTGGACTCAGCAGAAGTCACTGATCTAGTTGGTCTCTACATATTATACAACCTTACAAAAGACATTAGCATAGAAGACATAGGATTATATAGGGATGACGGATTGTTGGTAGTAAAAAACTCAAATGGGCAAAAGTGTGAAAGAACAAA
>OY744519.1:2627500-2667500 GCA_963556195.1 Sepiola atlantica
GAGGAAACTTTTTTAGAAAATTGGTTTTTGATAAACGCCTTTTTTCTCAACTAAGTTTTTTTGGGTTTTTTTAGTTTTTCGGGTTGTCTGTTACGTTTTAATTTCGTCTGTCACGCTTAACTTGGTTTGTCACGCTTCTGTTTGGAGCAACGTTTCCATCGCTTAACGCATCTATTTAAGTACGTATCTTTTTAGAAATGCTTCCAGGCATCTATATAATAAGCTCTCTTTGTGTGTCAATATGTCAAGCTTGAAGTTTAAAATCATCTGATCTTACCAACTTACTGAAAGCCCTCATTAGATACCACCAGATTGCCCACCTTTATAGCTTCCTTTTTCGGATCGCTTACCTTTGGAATTCCCTCCCCGCTCCCTGTTTCCCTGACCTTACTAACGTGTGCACATTTAAATGTAATGTAAACAGACATCTTGCTGCCGAACTTCCAAACGTTATTGCCCCTTATAGATATGGCCCCTTATCACAGTAGCCGGATACGTTTCAGTTGCAATATGTCTTGCTTGGGTGGAAGTTTAAAACATTATTATTATTATTATTATTATTATTATTATTATTATTATTATTATTATTATTAATAATAATAATAATAATAATTATAACAACAACAACAACAACAACAACAACAACAACAACAACAATAATAATAATAATAATAACAACAACAACAACAACAACAACAACAACAACAACAACAACAACAATAATAATAATAATAATAATAATAATAATAATAATAATAATAATAATAATAATAATAATAATAATAATAGTTTAACGAGCAGAGTGAATGAACGTTTTGTTATGATGTGATTAAAACTTTCCTTAACTGGTTCTTTATAAATCTATTTTACATTTCATATATAGAAGGCTTCCGAAAATATCGAAAGCCTTGAAGCGTACTATAAGATTCTTAAACTCGTCTGTGGGTTACTCCAATCGTTAATGTGGGTGGGAAAGTGTTCAATCGCTAATCATTTTTTTTTACGTATGCGTGAGTATGTGTCGTGCTTCTTTAACATAGTTAGTATGTGTGCGTGTGTTCCGTGGTTCTTTTTCACTTTTCTTTTTCTTTTCTTACATACAAATCCAGTGTTCACTTTGTATTCAAACAAAATTTACCGTCTATGTTTTTCTTCGTTTTCTCTTTTTCCATTCTTCACTGGCTATCGTCGTTGTCGTCGTCTTCTACGGCATATCTTCCTTATTTCTTAGTCGTGATTCGTCCTCTTCTATATTTTTTCGTCGTGATTCGTCTAGTGGACTTCTCTCCTGGCCCACGATCATCACAGTGGCGTATCTGTGGAGAAACATGTTTCTTACGACAAAAAGGGGAGTCCACGACAGAGTTGGAGAGGTTCCCAGAGGCTTTCATTTATCTTCTCTGGTTACATAATGGATGTATGTATACGAAGAACAATAACATTAGCTAGTATAGATTTAGTATCTAGGTAGACCAGTGCAAATCTTGACACGAAAATTTGGGGAACAAGTTTGCTCTCGGACTAAAAATATAAACAAGTCTGAATACAGGGTGGAGATCAAGGAAAGGTCAAACAGGTGCGTTGTTACAGGTTCAGTGTCACCGTTTGAAGCAATTACGTCACGAGTGTGGGAACGAGAAAAGAGAAAAAAATTGTCAGTCCGCTTTTGGGCAGCGTGGTGCACGGATACAAAATCGAGATTTAATTTAAAAAAAAAAGAAAATGGGAATTTATTTCCTTAAAAAGCTGATAGCGACTGGTATTTCACTTCTTATTATACCCATAATCAAGTAGAATTAAGTTAAAGAGAACAATTTTGCATCTCTTTCAAATTTAATGAATGTATGACTGTTATTCTCATGACGAGAACATTTCTCCCAAATAAAGACCACGATTAAACTCTCCGCCGGGCTGGACATTTTCATTTCCGCATAAAAAGTTTAATTACAGAAAATAGAGGATGGTGGCTACAAAGTGCGGCCCACTACGACGATGAAGACGGCGTAAGGCTGCGCACTAGACGATGATTATGATGACGAAATGCAACACACTGAAATGATGGTGGAAACAAGAGCAAAGTATATTGAGAACACTGAAGTAAGAGACGATTGATTTGAAAAAAAAAGGTTTTAAGAAACGAGTACGTAACACCCCATTTTAACAACGTCAAGAAGAGAGCTCCGTGATATCTTATCTTCTTAATATCGTACTCATAAACTTCTAACTTACTACATATTAAAGTAGCGGACAGATTTAGACTCGACAGACAGGGGGTTCTCATCTTCGTTTCACCCGATACTTAACAGCTCAACTATCAGCTCATGGTTTCCACATCTGCTCGCTTCGAACTCCATAGCAACACTGTCTAAAACTATCGTTTCTTTGTGTCAAAACAACAAGTTACGTCACCGCGTATTAATTCTCAGTGTGTATTCTAACTTTTATTAACCCCAAATCCTTTGTTCCTTTGATTTTAAATTCACTTGTTTGTTACTACATGTGTTAAAACAGATTCGTTTCCCCAAAGTTTGTGTCAATCTGACATGCACCCAGCTAGATAAGTCTGACCTCTGTCGAAATCTATACTCGTACATGATTACACCTTTTTCAAATAGGGTCATATCCATAATATAACAGACGTATATCTCTATCAATCTCTATTTGTATGTCGGTATGTCACGCTTACGTTTAAAAAAGCATGTTTGGTCTCTCACGCTTTAATCTTAAATATTAAATCGTTACTAAAGATAATGGCTGATTCTAAACATACATTTATTCCTCAAACATTATTTATTCATTATTTATTCATGTAAATTACTTGAAACTGTTTCAGTACTAACAAGTGTCTGAAACTTTTCTTTGCCATATTGACGTGGATTTTGCCCAACAATTGTTTGCAATTGTTCATCGTCAAGATTACACGGCCGTCCTCTACCTTTTTATTCGGAATTTTCTTAGCGATCTTTATACTGTCCGATCGCTTGTCGATCCATACCCCATGGCTATGGATATTGGCAGACGTTTTGGAGGCATTGTGCCCAAGTTTGAAGTCATGCAACACAAGGAAACGAAAGTCATGTGTTGACATGTTTATCATTTAGTGTATTCTATGCTTCAAAATACTTTCGATCTGAAAACAAGTTCCAAATTATTATTGAGAACACATTAGTAATTATATGTTAAAATTCACCAGTAATGAACTATTATTCTGTTTTTAAATTACTTTTTTAAACATAGCGCTCTGGGTGGCTATTATTCTTTTTAATGACCTAATAAAATGATCATAGGTCTGCCTTTACAAAAATTTTAAGAAAAATAGTATTTTCACCGCTAAGCGTGTAGATTGAATGGACACATCTCACGAATATCCAGTTTGTAGCTTTCTGTTTTCCCTTTGTTTATTGTTTGTTTTGTTTTAGATTTGCATCATATATTCTTTTCTCTATCTTTTCTGAAAATTCTTTGCATTCGTTTCTTTTCCTTTGCTCTTCTCTCTTCTCTCTCGTTACCAATTTCAACGCGTCTTTCTTGTCCTTCCTTCCGTTCCGAAATTGTTAGCAAATTGAAATAAATCACCACTGCCAATTTCAAGTGGAATAACTCCTCGCCGTGATCTTTTTAACCGAATTGGCAGTTTCTCCACCGAAACAACTCGATGCGTTGCTCGCTTCCAGCCGCCGCCGGCACGGTGTGTCCCACAGGTTTGTCCGCTCCAATCGATTCCGTCTTCCGGCGAAACTTATTAACTTTGCGCCGTTTCCTTCTACAGCAGACGTGCGTAGAATGGCGAGGAACGGCGAGGAATGGTGAGAGGTGATCCTCTGTCAGGACCGGCAAGAGAATAGAAAGAATATTTCCGAAACAAGCACCGCCCTTAAAGCTTTGCTTACACTTCTTCGATTGCCATTCTTTATTATGTGGAAGTCTATGCAGTGATTCCGAACCTGGGGCCATATGGCTCCAAAGTGATCATACTAAATTCTATTTCGGAGGTTACCTGTTCAATGGAGGGGGTCGCAGGGCTACCACCTGTTTCCTTTCACTACGCTTTAAACCAAGTTCCTTAGCTATTATGAACTTTCACCCCTGTTTTGAATGATAAGCAGATGTGACTTTCATCTGTTTTTAAAAGCCATAGACGTTTACATTGTAAAAACTGCTTGAGTCTAAAAATCTATAAAATAATACGCTAAGGCAATTTTATGTTCGTACGTACGTTATCACCCATCACCTTTTTTTAAAGATGGGATCACCCGATCACCAAAGAGCCAATGCAAAATATGTAAATTTAAAAATCAAGATTGGTTTTATTTATTTGAAGCATATTAAGCTGACATTTATTTTCACAAACAAAAAAGAAATATACTATTTTTTGGGAAACGATTTAAATGGAAATAATAAATAAAGTAAATGAAATGGTTAAAGCTTTCATTTCATTTATTCTAAAAGAAAATACACTGATAATGATTCATTTTAAAGTAAGAAGAAAGAGAATATTGCTTTAGAAACATATAAAGTTATATAATTTCTTATAAATATAGAGGAGACATATTTGCCTTATTTATTTGAAGAATATTTAAACTACCAATATTTTTATAGAAGAAGAAAGAGAAAATTTCGCTTAGTATTATTGAACCTTACACTAATATTTGTTTTGAACAGAATATTATCATTCAAAGAAATTCATGCGGATGACTTTTTCGGTCAACAAGCGTTGAATTTTCACGGGGTCTCACTAGCTACAAAGTACAGTAACTATTTTATATGATATTAAGTTAAGTTAAAATTATAAGTTTAATATATGATTTTGGCTATTAAAAAAAAATCTACATAAATCTTAAATGTTTTGGAATCTAATTCCATCTTCATAGATGACCAGGATTGTGTCATATTTAAACAAAATAATGACCATCTTTTGTGGTTACACTCTGCGAGCTCTTCTATTTTTTTGTATTAAACGACAAAACGTCAGGCATCCTGGTATTTAAAAAAATAAGTCGTTCGATTGAAAAATTGATGGATTAGTGTTACACCGGCCGTTCTTACACAGGAGAAACTACACCGGTTGTCACTATAAATAGTGCGAGTCACCAGAGACACAGAAAAGACAAAGCACAGTCTTGTAACTGTCTAGCCAAGTGCTAGTCACTTTCTTACTTTGTTAATACACTTGTTAAACCAACCCTCGACTTGACTTCCTTTATTTATTAATTACAATTAATTATTTAATTACAAAATGAATTAAAGGTCTGCAATTACACTCTTTATTCAGGTATAACATTAGTATTATTAGTAGTAGTAGAAGTAGTAACAGTATCATTATTAGCATTAGTATTGCATTACCCGTTCTTTCGGGGTACCCGGTAAGATCCAACAAGAATGACAAAGAACATAACGTATATGGAGCATTTTGATTTTCTTTATTTCCCATCACCGGATGCTTTACGCCGGCTACGCACACACATATAAAAAAAACATTTAACATACTTTTGTCTCATGCAAGTATTTTTCTTGCTGAGATAACAGACTTGGTTTCCGCAGAAACTCGTTCATATATACATCCGATTGGAAAGCAATTTGTTCTGCGTTGTCTATCCGAGCGTGAACTGAAGCAATTATTCCACAAGCACTTCTAATTGTCTGTTTGATGAAATACAAGTTAAGGGATTCCTTCACTGTACCAACTTGCTCATCATTTTTAGTCAGCGGACACGAAAGCCTAACAAAGACGGGCTTGGGCACCACAACAATTAAAGCTTCATCGGTACCATAAACGTCGGTAAACTCCCACTCTTCTGGTACTTTGATACTCCGATCACCAAGCGTTTCTGAAACCGCCGCCTTTCAAGTTTCGCTTGCATTACGAAAACTTTTCTTTTTTAACAGTTATCAAGTCGATTTCTTTATTTTCCGACATCCCACCCACAATGGACTCGTCCACGATTCATTTTTGCCCCTCTTCATCATTTTACAGTGGTATCATCATCATATTATTGTTATTATTATTAGTAGTAGTAGTAGTAGTAGTAGTATTAGTAGTAGTAGCAGTAGTAGTAGAAGTAGTAGTCGTAGTAGATGCTTTATTTATGTAAAGTTAAGTATGTGTATATCTTTATATATTTGTATGTACAGGATTGACCCCTAAACTAATTAACTGGTAATTATACATTTAAGAGTAAGAGTGATTTATATAGGATCGAAGTTTAGCCAATTCCATGAATTTCAATTTCTATGTAAAACCCGTAAAGTTTTTTTTAAATTTAAAACATTTTCTAGAATCAAAAGCGTGTAATGGGTTTTGCTCAAAATTAGAATAAAAATTCTAGACATGCTAGAATGACTAAAGAAAAACTTCAATGCAAATATGAAATATTAAATTTTTAAAATGGGAACTTGAATCTATATTATGCCGTGGTAAAACACATTAAAACTGAAATGTAGGAAATGTGTATTGATTAATGTTTAATACATATTGTAAAAATTTCACAAAACACGGAGGTATCTATATCTCGACAAAGAGCTTAAACCGCCTCTTTGCCACCTTTGGAAAAAATAAATAAAACTAACCATAGCCCACATTACCCACCCCATCGCCTAGCAGCTGTGTTTTAAAATTCATTATGACCTGTTTATTAGTTTAAGTGTAAATGATATACATAAACATATTCGAACATATACACATACATTACTTAATTAGTATATATCTCAATACATACCTGTATGATAATTATGGAATTAATGATCTAACGTAGTGAAAGATGATGAAAGAAAACTGCTAGGACTGCTGCAAAGAAGGTGGGTTCCCTTTACCGTGCCAGTAAACTTCTCACGCCTGACATTCTACGATATCTCCACAAATCCATCATTCGCTCATGCATGGAGTATTGTTGCCACATCTTGGCTGGAGCATCATCCACTTGTCTCTCCCTCTTAGAAAAAGCCCCAAAAAGAGTCGCCAACTTTATAAGTCCTTCACTATCCACCAAGCTCCAGCTTCCGTGCCATCGCCGCAATGTTGCTTCCTTGTGTTTGTTTTACAAGTACTTCAATGGAGTGTGCTCTGATGAACTTGCTACTTTGCTACCCCCACGCCGTAAATTCACTAGACTAACCCGACAATCTGTCAAATCCCATCCATTCACTGTGGAGGTCCCCAGATGCCGGGGAGTTTTCTACTCTAAAATCCTCTTTCCTCGTGCTGCTTGATTCTGGAACTCCCTCCCTGCTCCCTGCTTTTCTGATGTTACGGACATGCATAAATTTAAAACTAATGTAAACAGACATGTCGCTGCGCAGCTCCCAATTCAGGTTAGCCCTCAAACTATTCACCCTTTTTATCAGTAGTCCCTTACGTCTACAGTGGCGTCTGTCTTGTTTGGGGTAAACTATGTTCAAACAATTTTTTTTAAACATGGAATTTTTATATGTTTATAGAAACTTCGTCTTTATTTAATCATCTTGAGAAAGTCTTTGAAGCTAGACAGCATATCAATGAATATATTAACAATTTGCGGTTTTCATTTTTATATATATATATATATATATGTGTGTGTGTGTGTGTGTGTGTGTGTGTGTGTGTGTGCGTGCGTGTATATATGAGGTAAGGTACACGATAAGTCATGAAAATGAAATGTCGTGGTAGACAAAATGTTTGAAAAAGGACAAACGGAAAACAGGTTAGAATGCAAGAGAAAAACAAAAAACATTTGACCGGTTTCGTTCGTATTATGTGAACGTCTACAGAAAAGTGAAGATTTGGAAACAATTTTATTTTGAAGCACACACATGGGAGAAGGAAAAGATGATCCGATCGGACCATATGAGAAGACCCTTGGCTTTATTGAAATACGATTTGACAAGCAGGTAGCATATTCCTCTTTATTTCTCATTCATTTTTCATACCTTCATCCATTTTCCTTTTCTTTTCAATGTTCGCACCCACCGAGCTAGCATAAGGGAGGCGGTAACCGGAGTGGGTAAAGGCGATAGGAGAGAAGAAGACAGAGAAACTAGCCAGGATAAACACACATAAAGTGGAATATATATATATATATATCTCGACGACGAAGACGACGACAACAATGATGATGATGTTTCTGCTGATATGATTATAATTATTATTATGACTATTACATTTGCCATGAAAAGAAAGATGAATAAACTATATATATATATATAATTAACTTGTTACAAATATCCAGGGGGTATGTATCCGAAGGAAGTTGAAACCGGGTTTATGAGAGTGCTCAATGAAAATTCAGAGCAATATATATATTTTTTGATTTTATTTCATTAGTTGCGACAAAACAAGTTTTGTTTCATTGGTGCAAAAAGCGACCAATTCATCGGGCGGGCGAAGGAATTCAAATGGCATAAATTTTAACTTCAACTTTAACGGGAGATTGAAAATTGAAAATACATTGGAGGGGGAGGGGGACAGAGTTGGGGCTTTGTCTATAACGGTGACATGGGACATGAGAGGGGAGGGGGGAGGACCCCAACAAGTCGTGTTTCAAATTATTACGTGGGAGGTTTTTCACGTGTCTGTGCTGTGATGATCTCAATTTCGGCCGGGGTGGGAGGAAGGGAGATGGAGCGACGGCCAGAGTGAGTTAAATTTAAAATGAGAATAAAATTATGATTTTAACCGTCATTCCTATTTTATTTTAATTCTAATAAGTAATTATCATGTGGATAAAAATGTTTGATAATTTTAATTTAGGGTATTAATTGCTACTTTTGCATTTTATTTATTTTATTTTAATGTTTTGTTTATTATTTGTAGTGAATTTTGTTGTGATTATATATATATTTTATTTTTTATTTTTTATTATTTTTATGACTTGTTGGGGTGGGATTGGGTGGTAAATTTGGGTGGGTGGGTAGGCGGTTATAGTGTGTTTTGGGGTAGTGTATAGTGGGGGTTTAATGTTATCATTCATTTTTGTAAAAAAAAAAAAAAAAAAAAAAAAAAAAAACACTTTTAATTTTATTTTAAAGTTATGTGGGGTTGGTGTGGGGTTAAGGTGGGGTATGTGGGTTGCTAAGGAGGTAGAGTCTACTATGTTTACAATTGATAGATGTCTCTTGTTTTCTATTTAAGAGTTTGTTTTTGTCCTTAAAGCGGATAATTTCCAGTTTTTCATTTAAGCATAATCTACATGGAGAGTTTATTGATTTGCAGGTGCTGGATTTTTTCAAGATTTTCCACTTTATTATGGGAGTTTCTTTTTTGGTTTTTATTTTGTGGTAGTGTAGTGAAAGTCCAGTTTGGCCAGGATGGTCTGGGTTGTTGAAGGAGAGTTTATGGTTGTAGAATCTTTCCTTGAAGTTGTTGCCTGCCAGACCAATATAATAGTTAGTCTGGGATGGGTTTTCAGTTGAGGAGATAGATGCCTCATAGACCACTTGGGTTGATAGGCACTTTTGATTTAGGGGGCAGTTTGATTTGTTATTACAGTTGCATGTTCTTTTAGAATTTGAGGTTACTGGGGTGTTTAGTATTTTCATGTTGTGCTTTTTTATGATTTTTTCTAAGTTGTCACCACAACAATAGCTGAGTTTTAGTGTATTCTTATTAAAAATTTTATGGAGTATGCTGTTATTGGGGAAATGAGTGTTTATTAAGTTCAGGAATTTATTCCCTATTTTGGTTTTAGTTGAGTTGTTAAATGGAGGTGTATACCAGATAATTTCCCTATTTCTATTTTTGTTCCTATTAGGGTTATTTTGTGTAGTTGGAATATACTCTATTTTGGTATTTTTGTATCCACTCTCCTTTAGTGCTTTATTATAAAAGTTCTTATGTTTATTGAAGATATCTATATTGGAGGAGTTGTTGCTAATCCTTCTACTAATTGATTCCGGGATGTGTTTACTTACAGATCTAGGGTGGTTAGATAGTGGGTTGACATAAAGGGGGTAGGAATTATCTTTAGCATAGGGCTCATAAGTATCTCTATTGAGGTTGAAGGTAATATCGAGGAAATTGACCTGTTTAACATTTGATGTTATTTCAGCCTTTAGGCCTATTCGTTTCATTTCTTTGGATATTATTTTTTTGGTTTGTTCACATTTTTGTCCGTTTGTATTTTTAACGTACATTAGGCCATCATCTCTGTAGAGGCCGATTGAATCGACTTCGAGATCTTTTGTTAGGTTGTATAGTAAGTACAGGCCAACCAAATCTGTTACCTCGGCAGAGTCAAGAGAGCCCATAGATACATCGAATGAAGAGAAATGGTCTTTCTTTGTCCATTGTTCTTTGTTATTTAGTAGTACTGTGGTTCGACATTTTTTGATTATGTTTATTTCGTCTTCCGAGATATTAGAGAAATTGAGATCATCACAGCACAGACACGTGAAAAACCTCCCACGTAATAATTTGAAACACGACTTGTTGGGGTCCTCCCCCCTCCCCTCTCATGTCCCATGTCACCGTTATAGACAAAGCCCCAACTCTGTCCCCCTCCCCCTCCAATGTATTTTCAATTTTCAATCTCCCGTTAAAGTTGAAGTTAAAATTTATGCCATTTAAATCCCTTCGCCCGCCAGATGAATTGGTCGCTTTTTGCACCAATGAAACAAAACTTGTTTTGTCGCAACTAATGGAATAAAATCAAAAATATATATATATATATATATATATATATATATATATATATATATATATATATATATATATATATATATATATATTCAAATTTGTAAACGTAAACATTGATGCAATATCAAATGGATAAAATAGTTTTATTTTAGGCATGACTTTTGATAAATACGAAGGGCGTTCAATAAATAGTGTCCCTGACCTATTTCTCATAGCAGTAGATTAATGAAACTTGGTACAGTTATTATTCTTTCTCGACATAGGAACCACCCAGAATTATGCATTTCTCCCACAGTTTCATGCAGCTCTGGACACCGTTTTTGTAGAACACCCAAGGTTGGTCATCCCATCACGTCGTAACTTCAGAAATAAAGGCTGCATCATTTTGGAAACGCTTTCCTTTCAAAAACAACTGCATGGCTGGGAAGAGATTAATGTCAGAGGGTACAATGGCAGGAGAGTAAGGGGGATGGGGGAGGATTTCATAACCACACGCTCGTGCTTTTGATCTGGCGACATGCGAGTTGTGGACCGGTGCGTTGTCCTGCAGGAGGTGGATACCTTTGCTCATCTTGCCCCGCCTCTTGATTTTGATAGCTTCTCTTAATTTCATCAAAAGTGAAGCGTAATATGCACCTGTAATTGTAGTACCCTTTGTCAGAAAATCTGTCATCACTACGCCGTCCTGGTCCCAGAAGACCGTGAGCATGACCTTGCCAGCGGATGGCTGCACCCTTGCCTTCTTTAAAGGTGGTGAGTCCAAGTGCTTCAACTGCATTGACTGGGCTTTGGTCTCTGGATTATAGTGATGGACCCAAGTTTATTCTTATGTAATCAGCCTTTTGAAAATCTTTGACTTATCTTCTTGGCACATCTCACAATTCATCCTCGATCATTCGACGCGTTATTGCTTCTGGAAAGGTGTGAGCAACCTGGGAATCTATCTGACAGACACCTTATGCATATGCAAATAGTCATGAATGATAGTTTCCACAGATCCTGTACTAATATTGATCTATTGGGCTATTTGGCGAATAGTAATGCGTCGATCTTCCAAAATAGTAGCCTCAACTTGACGGGCAGATGCCTCATCAATGGCAGAAGAGAGAAGGTCTGGGGGCTGTTTCCACAGACTTCTGCCCATGTTTGAATTCACGATGCCAGCGTTTTACAAGGTCATATTATGGGGCATCATCACCATGAGTTTCTTTCATTTCATCAAAAGTCTTCTTTCGTGTGCGTCCTTTCAATTACAAAAACAGATCAATGCGCGACACTCAACTTGCTCCATTTCACACCTGACTCAGTTCAAACACCTGTAAATCAGAAACCAAAATTAGTTCGGGGTTGTGTTTTGCAAGATAACCCATACATATATAAATCATTACACATGCAAAATTTCATCTAAATACAAAAAACTGGAAGTGGGTCAGGAGCATTACTTATTGAACGCCCCTCTTATATCATTTGCAAGCAAGCCTGTTTCCTTATGTTTACTTCATTGTGTTGGTATTAACCCCGGTGGGGGTTAATTCACCGTAAATACAGAATAATGTAGGTCAAGTTGTTTAATACGACAGTGTATAGTAAGGTCAATCCCGGGCAATGTGCAGACGCTAGTTTGGCGCGAGTTGTAATAAGAAAAACTGATCACAACTTAAGAAACATACTTAGTGTGTGAAAATATATATTTGTTTATATATTTTCCTTCACAGAGTCAGCATGGAATTTGCAAGCAGTCGCCATATCAACTCGGCCAACTGAAACTGTCACGTAATTAAGGGAAATGAACATCTCTATATACCTAGAAGTCGGCACAGATAGAAAACTAGTCGAGAGTATTCGACGAACGTATTCGGAACTTTGCATTAGAAATTTTTGACAGTCTATTTTAAACATCCCTGACAGTGCTCAACTTTAATTTCTTAAAGGGGCTTAGTATAATGTTTATAAATAAAGATTTAATTATTAATACTTACAGACGCTAACGTTAGAGAGAGAGGGGTGTTTGTTAGCTTAAATTAATTACGCTATTATCTACCAACATTATATATATCAATCTCTCTCTCTTTCTGTCCGTCTGTCTGTCTGTTTGTGGCTGTCTATCTGTATGTCCTTGTCTATATGTATACATTTCTCTCTCTCTTTACTTATATATGCATATATATATATATATATATATATATATGTGTGTGTGTGTATATATATATATATACATATATATATATATGTATATATATATATATATGTGTGTGTATATATATATATATATATATATATATATATATATATATATATATATGTATATATATATATATAAAGTTAAAAGGACGAAGAGTGATGAACATGCACGAATGTCCAAATTTATTTCAAACTTCAAATGTTCAAAGCAAGGTATATTCTGTAATAAAATTATGTTTATTGTTCTTTCCTTAAGCCAAGGCGTTTCAAAGATCGAGATCTTATCATCAGAGGAATTATACAGATAGATAAGTTGGCAATAGAAAAGCCAAAGTTCAAGCCTTGGCATAAGGAAAGAACAATAAACATAATTTTATTACAGAATATACCTTGCTTTGAACATTTGAAGTTTGAAATAAATTACGACATTCGTGCATGTTTATCACTCTTCGTCCTTTTAACTTTATAATTGCTCTATCTCGTATATTGAGCTTTTCCCATTTCACTATAGGTTCTTTCTACTAAAAGTTTTACTTTTAGTTTCTTACTTATATATATATATATATATATATATATATATATATATATATATATATATATATATATATAGGGAGAGAGAGAGAGAGAGAGGGGGGCAGAGAGAGACAGACACAAACACAGAGACAGACAGACAGACAGACAGACAGACAGAAGGAGAGAGACGGAGAGAGATTCATATATATTATGTTGATGGATAATAAGCGTCGATCATTTCATCTAACAAAAATCTAATTAAGAATAATGATTAATATCTATCCATGAAAGTAAACCTTACAAAAAAGGTTGTCTTTCCGTGCAATCGATGGGAATTAGTACATTCTACTGAATTCGCGCGTGATTAGAAGTCATTAAGCTGCAATAAATGATTGGATCAATCAAAATGATTCGCGTTGGTCTTCGTCTGGAGAAAATCTCGTTTTTACCAACTCATTAATGTGTTCGTCAATCGGTCAATGTGTCTGTCACACTTTAATCTGAAGGCGATAATTACGTGTTTGCACAGTAAATGCACGCAAATGTCTTGGCCACTCGTCGGTCTGTTAGTCTTCATTTTTAAATAACATTTGTCTGTTTGTCATGCTTAAGTTTTTAAATAGCATTTTTAGTCAGTCACGCTTAAGTTTTAAATGACATATTTGTTGGTTTGTCACGCTTAAGTTTGAAATAGCATTTTCGTTGGTTGAACAAGCTTAAGTTTTAAATAACATTTTCTGTTACTCTGTCAGACCATCGATCGATCTGTCACTGTTAATTTATATATAGTATTTGCATGTTAAAAAAGGTCACATAACCTGGACGCGCACGAGTGTCGTTGCCGACATCGCACACTGCCCATGGCCGTAGTGGCGGTGATTTGTTAAGAATCACCGTGTCTAGGGCATAGCATATGGAAGGCGGAGCCCATCTCTCTCCTTCCGCTGCCTTGAACCTTCCCTGTCAGGTACCCATTTACAGACCCGAAAATCCGCATGCCGTGACTGGGATCGAACCCGGGTCGTCCAGCCCAAAGACAAGTGCTATCGTCCACAGGCCCTCCCTGCATGTTATAGTAAGGTTAAATTTTAAAATATTTTCTTTGGTCTATCACACTTAATTTAAAACCTCGGTCTTTGGATCCTTCCTGACCTTCACGACCATTTTGTGTTGTATCAGGCGACCTTGGTGTCACCACATGCCTGTTTGAGTCATGTATTTCTTTTGGTTGGGGCATTTAAATTATGGAAGTTTTATTCACCTAGTGTTTGAATGGCGTGTCATCTATATCTTTTGTTCTTTTCTTTCAAAATAGGGAGGTGACGGTGCTTAAGTGTCATAATATCACGTTAACTTAGGGATGTTGGCATTCAAGTACGTGATCCCTTATGCGAGAATGCTAACACCAGAATCAATAGTAAAAAGTAAATTCGTGTAAATCTACAAAGTTGAACTTTGTTGATTTACACGAATTTACTTTTTACTATTTCAGATTATCGGTGGCATATTAGCGTCTGTTGGTTAGATGGGTTCGTTTCCGCATTTGAAAACTTTACCTCAAAACTTCGGTGTGTTCCCATCATTGCTGTTCAACTTTAAATTCCAATTTCACCTCGTCTTTTTTCTAGTGTTTTTCTGTACTGTTTCTGTTGCTCCTATACTTATTAGCATTATAGTTATTTTCTTAATATTGCTTTCAGTTCTCTGACAACTTTCATGTATTTTCTTCGTTTTTGCTGCTTCATTGATCTGCGAAAACGGCTAAAATATTTGGCATCATCATTATTATTATTATTATTATTATTAATGTTATTATTATTATTATTATTATTATTATTATTATTATTATTATTATTATTATCATCATTATTATTCTCATTATTATTATTATATCCTCACTCAGAGTTTTCACACAGGTCAGTATGAGTGTTTACCGAAGTTTGAGTCGCATCAATTTTTCTCGATTTCTAGCACCTTTTCGATATTCAATGCAGATTACTGTTCATTCTCACAACAGCTGTTTACTATTGATTTATTACGAGCCACAGCCGTTAGTCTTCTCTGGAATATCAGTGGCACAAAGCTTCCCCAAGATTCCAGTACACTCTGCACACTTCCAGTGGAGTTCTGGTCGGTGCTCTCCTTCCTGAGTTTATTCATTCTTATTGACCCTTCACAATAGTTTTGTGAAAATTATGTCATCGTATGCATGTGTGTATGACTGAATACTTTTGTTTAGGTCAATTTAATGGATTTCTATCAGTTCTCATTTTCTTTTGGGCTTATGGGCTCAATTTAAATTTGTGGTAGATCTGTTTTCGTTTATTATGTTAGTTGGTTTCCGCATTCAAAGATTTTTAATTATTATTATTATTATTATTATTATTATTATTATTATTATTATTATTGTTATTATTGTTATTGTTATTATTGTTATTTTTATTATTATTATGATTATTATTATTGTTATTATTTGCACTCACTAGGAGTTCTCACACAGATCATCGTCAGTGATTGCTCACCCACAACAACCAGTGGTATTTCCTGGAGTCTGAGTGACAACAAGTCTCCCCAGACTTCCAGTGTTCTTCATCTCTTTTCGATAACGATGCGGTATCGCAACAGCCTCTTACCATTGATTTCTCGCTGGTAAGGACAATTGGTCTTCTCTGGGATTTGGGTGGCAACAAGCCTCCCCAAGGTCTCAACACTCACTGCACTTTTCCAGTGAAGGTCTGGTTTTTGCTGTCCCTCCTCGGTCTTCTCATCCTCCTTGACCCTCTATTATTTTTATTATTATTATTATTAGTAGTAGTAGTAGTATTATTATTATTATTATCATTATTATTATTATTAGTAGTAGTAGTAGTAGTAGTAGTAGTAGTATTGTTACAGTTTTAGCGGTGCAACCTTACTCATCCATCGATCTGTTCAACGATAAACGCCCTCCACCAGTTCGATGACACCGCCACCTTTGCTCTATTATCTACTACTCATCTTCCGCCAAATTAATTCTTACACCCATCAATGACCCGCCGATCACCGATTCTTTTCAAGTGACTAATTCTTTCTACCAAGTGAAATTCGATAGCTTAGCACGCACTGCAACTGTTACTAATACAATGCGTTTAAGTCAAGTTACCCACACTTTGACGTTTTGGTCATTCCTCTTGTAAAGACAAGAACTCTCACAGCAGCCGACCACGTTGCAAGAGAATATATAATTGTTCACCAGTTCATTAATAGCTTTCTTTAGATTTAACTTGCGTCACGACAAACATCGATAAATATTTCATAACAAAAACAATTTTCATCAGGTCGAAAACCGCTCCCCAAAAAGCAAATTTTTTGTTTAAAAAATCTATATTTTAACTTAGTTTGTGTCCGTCGTATTCTCTATTGGGATGTAGATCATTTATAGGCTGCACAAATATTCGACATACTCGCACCAAATGTGGCATAAAGCACATTTGGCATTCCGAATGTTTCATAGTGGAATGGAGAGTGCTAGAAATCTGCAGATACTTGTTGTCATTCAGGTTCAAGGGAAAAACTTATGACTGCCAGTGAGCAGTCGCTGATAAAGTTATGCAAATATCATATAAATGCCAATAAGTAGGCCATCTTATTATTTTAAATTGATAAATATGATTGGAGTAGTTTACCTCAAGTCTAAAAAATGTTAAAACCAATAAAAAATGTATATAAAAATGTATATAATAACTTCACTGCTTCCCTGGTAACGCCGGATAAGGACAGCTAGTTTGTTTTTATAAAGTCGCGTTAAATGTGTAACAGCCTGACGACATATACATTTTTACAATCTGCATTTTTAATTTTTGATGAATTTAGTATTTGACGTCAATAGAAGATTTATAAAATAATATTCACTAAAACTATAGAATAATATTTATTTTATTATTTTATTTGATTAAAGTCTTTTATTTTGTATTAAATATTCTTCGAATCGGATCGGCAATTATGACGGGAGCGGTTATAATGGGCGATATGTTTCCGAGAATAATATTGTTTTTTTTTTTATCTCATTGGAATAAAGTCGTTTTTCTTTTTATTGTAAAACATTTTCGTGTCTTTATTTAATTGAAAAAAATAGAGAAATTAAAAGCTAAGTTTCCGGATTTTAATTACGATTTGAAATTCGAGTGTATTCACTTGTTGAAAGCAAGAGCAGCAGCGAATGTTGGTTTTATGTATAGACTCTCGATTGGACAAACGCATACATTAGCAGTTAGTTTCAATCAATCACAACACAAGAACTATTCAATCCTAGATGTGCGCGTAATATAAAAACGCAAACACAAAGCTTTCTTTATATTTCATGTATTTTTTCCACACATGCGCATGTCACAATCGAAAGGCCTTCGTCAAACGCAACGAGAAACAGTCGTTACTAAACACAGCGCCAGCATATATGCACTGCTAACCTAACTGTTTCACACTCCATTTCGTACATACACTCTCCCACTCCTAAAATAGGAACGCTAACATACATACATCTTCATACCAACTTCATCTACACATGCATAAACGCACACGACACCAGCCGAAATGAACATGGCTATTCCATTTCTTCTTAGCAGAGTAACAACTTTTTCACTCGAAACGTTCTTAGAGACTTTGAACTTTCGTTTATTGCCAACCCGTAATGTTGCATTAAAAAGTTGTCAATAATAATAATTAGTATTATTTGGATTATTGTTTCGACTGATGTGACCTTCGACCTTCAAATGACACAAGTTATCAATCTTCGTAGAAGAAATTCCGAAGCATCAAAAATAATTCGTTTTGTATGGACCGACTTTTTCATTCATTTTTTGATAATGTCTTATCTCTATCATGTGTGACCTCGAATGCGGTCTGTTCAACGCACTAATTTCTCAGAAATGGCTGCTACTACTACTAATACTACTACTACTACTACTACTACTACTACTACTACTACTATTACAGTATTGAGTTTTCGCATGACGTCACGGGGTGTTTAGGTCAACAAGGAAAAATATCAAATTAGTACCACATTTCTTTCTCTTTCTCATGACTTTACATTCAACCATTGCTAACAGAAATTGTCAGATGTCATTTATTTTGGCTTGATCCGAATCTGCGAGCGTGAAATCAAGACCATCTGCAGAAAATGCGTATTTTAATACGAATTCGTTTCTGCTTCGGTTGTGGCTCAGCATCAGAATGAAGACAAGCGGAGAAATGAGATCGGATCATCATCAACGAGAATGAGAAATAGTTGTTACATATGAATGCGATAGTTAAAGCGCCGAGACTTTAGCGAGAACGCACGCGACTGTGACATCACCCGTGAGGACGTGAAACCCCATCTCTCTAGTGTATAAGACCAGAATATATATGAGCCGCCTCTATTCGAATGACGGCTCTTCGTGATTGAGGCAGCCTTCACGACGTCCTTATATCCGACTCAGGGCGTTCATTACGGATCTGGGAAAGATAGTTAGGACTAAACGAACTCCACAATGTCTCTTAGTCAGGTAATAGGTGATCGCGCCGAAGGAAAACTGTGGCGGACATGATGAGCTTAAATGTGGATCGAGCAGTGGAAGCGGCTTGGACTTGCTCTATCCCAACCACAAAATGCCCGTTTTTCATGGAGTGAAAAATTCCTGTTTTTGCATGGCGTGTAGTTTAACAATTAAGGAAATGTCGAAATCATAGGTTACTACAGTTGATCTAGGCTAAGGCTCGTCATGTCCGCCACAGGAACCTCTGTTATTGGATGCCTAACAAACAACAAAAACAAAAGCAAACAAAAGTCACCTCCATTCGCTGACGAAGTGGGCAGGTCGGGAATGCGGCATCACAATTCACGATCGGTGTTCGATACCAGAAACAATTAAAATCTGAACTCCTCAATCCTCTCTTGTTGTTTATTTCAACCCGAAGCGAAACAGACAAACTCACGTGCGGTCGAATTAAGATGGCGGCTAAATAAGCAGTAGAGAGCCAAACACATTCGAAAATTGTCTGAATTTTCACCATGAAATTTGATAAAGTGCTGACATTGTTAAATAAATGTTATTATATATTGACATTCCTGACGCGATTTACAAAACCCACGCAAGCGGAACGTGGTGTCCGCGTGCGGGTGTCCGTCTGCACGTGTGTATGTCTGTGTGTGAATGTGTGTTATGAGTGCGTCTGTTATCGGAGGTCTTCTCTATTACAGATGATTAAGTTTAAAAGAAAAAAATACGATTTCAAAATTACGTTTATTCGATTAACTGACAGCGCTTTCGCGTGATTCGATTGTTGATATTTCTGCCAGGAGATCTTCGAGATGTTCGTGAATTCTTCTTGGAAAATAATACACACGCACACATTAACACAGTTACAAACACACACGCACACACGCACACACATACACACGTATATCTAATTAATGTAAGAGATACGCTCGGGTATGAGTGTGTTCGTCTGTTTAAGTGTGTATATTTGTCTGTGATATCTGTCGGTTTATAGGTTTGCTAACTCTTGTTGTGCTATTAAATCTTAGAACATGAGATTTACCGAAGAAAAGGTGATATATCTATCTGTTTCTGTATATACGAAACCCTCAGGGAAGCATGACTCCGCCAATTTTACTACGATTATGTGACGGTCATGATCAGCAAGAAGTTGAAGCAAATGATAGGAATAATCTTGAATTACCTTCTCGTCGTCATAAAAGAGCTATCTGCTCCCTGTCGTGCAGAACCCGGCATGAGAAAGAACAAGTACACTCCGGAACAAGAGTATGTATACGTATTTACTATGTATGATGGGCCTCCTTTTACATCTATAAATAAACAACCTAATCGACTTTGTTCGTTGCTTGTTTACCTTCGAGGGACTGAGATTATTATTGAGTGCACTGCTATTCCATAATAATATATTACATAGAGAAAGTTAGAGTAACAAGAGCGTTCTTTTCTATTTGAAGCGATCATCTTTTCATCCGTGTTTATGGTTTATTTCTTCTGATTCATATCTTTAGCTGATGATACAAATCATAAAATAATCTCACAATTTCAAGCAATTTTGATTATTTTAATTTCCTCGAATGGATATCAACTTTAAAAATTAAGAATCAATTCTCCTGCTCGGCTTTTTTTGTATAAGATGACGAAAATAGTCACATGACTGGTAGGGAGACGATTCTACTGATATGAAATTTCACAAAGTATGTATAGCAGTTTTTCACTGTGGAATGAATGGACGGTTCAGTACAAACAAATTGACTCCGACTAATGACACTTGAGTGGTCAGTAGAGAATGCATATGAGAATTAATAAGAAATCAACAGTTTGAATCTTATGCAGCTGAACTCACATATGAAAAACGCATTCCGAAATAAAAACGATAGTTTCCACTTATGTATCAATCAAAAATAAGTATCCTTACAAAAAATTAGGAAAGATTACAGAGTGGAATTATAATTAAAAATTTAAATCTGTTTTATCGTATTTTGCCCACCGCAATTGATTTATTACGCGTTTATATGACGGACTGATTTACGGCCCCTTGATTCCGGTCGTATCAATGGCGGTTGATCAGAATACGATGAAACTGAGTTTTATTTTTTGCTTCTTCTTCTTTCGTGTGAATCAGATGATTCTGGTATTGGTATTAGTTTCCCGATGTTTTTCTAGTTAGAAATCTTTCTGGAAAGACATTGGGTACTTACGGGAAGGACCACGAGACGGTAGCCAACATCCCTAAGTGAAAATGGTACTGTGGAACCGACTGGGTTCGAACTTGGAACACCCAGATCTTCAGTCCGTCACTTAACCACCGTCACCTCCCGTATTTTTGCTAATCTTAAGTAACGATACCTAGTTTTGCCTGATACATAAGTATATCAAAATGTTTTCTGGTTAATTTATTTGGAACTGCGATTTACACCTGTGTAACTGCGTTTTTCACATGTGCCCTGATCTGTATAAGCACCGAATTGTGTAAACCGTGCAAATAAGAAAAACAGAAGCCGGTGATACAAAGTAGAAAGATATTTTTAAATCTTCTCGTTTCTCTTATTACTTCGTCTATTTACATTATAAAAATGAACGAATCAAGTATTTAAATTGATATTTGATGAGCAAAGAAAAGATTACTTAACCAACATTATTGATAATAAATAAATAAATAAAGGAAATCATTTCTTTCACTTTTAACAGACAATTAAAAAAATATTCCCTTCTTGTTAATATTTTTAAGAATTAATCTACGAGCACACATATGCTTTTTTATTCTAGATTCACGAGAAAACAGATTAGTTTATCTTTTAAAAAACAACTTATCTTACGTATCTTTTATCCAATGTTTGTTCATGTTAAAATGACTTGCTTATTTTCCCTTTTTGATAAGTTTAACATCGATTAGTTATTTCGTTTTTCACAGTATAATTTACCTCGCGTGAAACAACAATAAGATATCAATTGTAATTAATAAAAAATAAATAAATTACTACTTTTCCGAGGAATTCCAGGTTGCCCTGCTAGTTCAGAGTATTTTCTAATAATAATCTTGACGTTAATGGCATGCGTCATTTTCCCCGGATCGACATACTTAAAACCGTGAAAATGTTATGCAAATGGCGTCTGTATTACACGAGATATGGCAAGTATCGTAATTCATAGTTGCTGACGTTATGGTGTAAGACATTGAACACGTAGATCATTTACTATATAATTTGATTAGTTGAGAATAACAAAGAAATGAGAGCGCTGAGGGTTTAGCAGAGGTCAACTTACCGGTGGGGTAAGAATTACGTAGGCTGTAGGGATGTAATAAGAACGATAAAACGTCACATGGCTCCAAGATAGAGGGTGATAGCAAGGGAGCCCGTATGGAAGCACGCGAGTAGTCGGACGTTTAATGATATGGGCTGACAAGATATAATTAGTTAGTGATTTCGATCTATCTCTCTCTCTCTCCTTCATGTCTTAGTGATTTGGTATGAAGATCACATTGACTAAATAACCCGCGTTACCACCATCAGTTTTACTTCCGGTTGGTCTTTGTGAAAGTATGATTAAGAAGCTTTAATTACAAGACAGTATTGAATGATCACAATGAAAACCACCGGCAGACAAGTTAAAAATAACCATTGTAAATGTAATGTTTCTGTAAGATTACGTGTATGGCACAATACTGAGTATGAAACAACAGCTAGAAAACAAGGGCAGTTTCAAAAGTTGATTAAAATCTTACGTCTATCTGAAAATAGTTCTCTATTCACGAAAATTCTAACAGGCCAACACATGCACTATCATCTAAGGTTTTCTCTGTTTTCTACTGCTAAATACGACTTATCATTTATTAACTTTACCTAATACATGTTTTCGACTCTATTTTCTAGCTTACTAATTACCCTGGAAGTCGGGGAACATATACTATCACGCCATTTTCTCTGTGGTTAACATATGTATTTGCACTCTTCCACCATTCCTTATAGATGTACGAGATAATCAATCGATTGCCTGTTTGCTTTTGTATATTATTTTTGCTATTTTTACGTTTTATAGGAAACGGACACGGACTTTCGAACTGGACCTTTTATTTATCCCGCGGGGCTAGATTGTTCTGGCTTAGTCGCTCTACATAAATATTCCCGAGTGCAAAAAATTTAACTAAAAAAGGCTGGAGCTATCATCTATCGAAACCTTGCGAAAAAAACATATATGAGAATAGTAGTCCGAATAATCAAAAAAATACAATCTACTTGTTATGATTGCCAAATCAAAACATTTTGAATAATGGTCTGAATTTTCAAATTCCACTTAAATTGTTGTTTGTTGACAATGATGGACATCAACTTGTGCTCCGTATCTGTTGATGGCAACATAATTAAAATCTATTCACAAGGAAAACAACATCAACAACATCAACAACAACAACAACAAATATTCGGTATTTCGTTATATAAAAAAGCAACTCGCTGATTTGGCTGCGTTTCCCGATTGTATAATATTTTCCGTAAATGTTCTTTAAATCTATACGCGTGTAGAAGAACTAATTTAAATTAAATCAGATTAACCGCGCAAATAATAGAATGCAAAATACCACTATGATATACACGCTTATCTGAAATAGGGATACTTTGAAAAGGAGGTAATATCCTCAACATATTAGTAAAACTTTGTAGCACGCTATTGTTCAAAGATTAAACAGTATTTAAAAACATAATATACAATTATTAAATATCTTTCATGTTTTTTTATCGCCTAGTTTATGACCTAGTCTTTCGGTCATACCTATGCATTGTTACAGCTTTTTAAAACGTAAATCTATAAATTATATACATTTTATTTACAAAAATTAGAAACTATTCAGAATTACAGGGTTCATAAGAAGATACAGTATGGCCCAGATTGTCTCCGTTATTGGGTTACATTTTTGGTGGTCGAACACAAGTCTGTTATTATTATTATTATTATTATTATTATTTGTACTCACTAGGAGTTCTCACACAGATCATCGTCAGTGATTGCTCACCGAAAACAACCAGTGCTATTTCCTGGAGTCTGAGTGACAACAAGTCTCCCCAGATTTCCAGTATTCTTCACCTCTTTTCGATAACGATGCGGTATCGCAACAGCCTATTACCATTGATTTTACGCTGGTAAGGACAATTGGTCTTCTCTGGGATTTGGGTGGCAATAAACCTCCCCAAGGTCCCAGCATTCTCTGCACTTTTCCAGTGGAGGTCTGGTTTGTGCTGTCCCTCCTAGGTCTTCTCATCCTCCTCGACCCTTTACAAATATTTTGTCTGGTATTAACCTAGGCAGACACCAGTTAAAATAAATAAATAAATGAAATAATATTTTTTTAAATTAATTTAAAAAAACAAATTAAAAAAAGAAAAAAGTTTAATTTTGAAATTTTTTTTAATGTTTTCCTTTTTTCCAATCAATTCCTTAATTTTAGTTTTTTTTAATTAAAAAAAATTGAGGGATGAAAGAGGGAGGAGCTTATAATGTTTCTTGTAATTTGTGTTTCTTTGGTTCATTTTTAACTAGTGATAGCTGATGCCGGTGTAGTTTAGTGGGGGGAATTATGAAGTGTTGTTTCTTCCAGTTTCTGTTCCTTGGCCCTTGTTGTGGTGTTCTTCGTGTGGTTTTGTTTTCTCCGTTGTAAATTCCTTGTGACTGGTCAGTCTTTGTAGCTTATGTGTGTTAGTTTCCGCATTCGAGGATTTTCCTTAAGATTGCAGCTGTTTTGATCATTCCCGTCCTTTGTATGGTTTCGATAGTCCCTTTGATTCCAATTTCTCCCAGTCTTTTCTCCAGGTTTTTCGGGATTGTTCCTAGTGCTCCTTCGATTATTGGTATTATACTAACTTTCGTCATGCTCCATATTCCTTTCAGTTCTCTGGCTAGTTCTGTGTATTTACTTCGTTTTTCCGTGTCTTTGATCTTCACTCTGTGGTCTGCTGGAACTGCAAAGTTTACGATTTTACAAGATGTTTTCATATTTGTAACATCAGGTCTCCTAGCTTGTATGAGTTTATCTGTTTTTATATCCATATCCCAGAGGATTTTGTGGTTTTCGTTTTCCAGTACTGTTTCTGGTTTATGTTTGTACTATTTGTCTGCATATTCGAAATTCAATTGTTTACACAGTTCCCTGTTTATTACTTTCCCAACACAATCATGTATGTTCTTGTATTTTTTTGAACAAGTTTGCTATATTCACTTATTATATGATTTATTGTGTCGTCTCTTTGTCCACCCATTCTGAATTTATTGTTTTCCTGGGTTTTATCTATTTTAGCTTTAATGTAGTTTGTCTTAATCGCATTATTCCGTGCAGCACTCAGTAAAGATTCCGTTTCTCTGTTCAAGTTTCCTTTTCATAACCAGCTATTTGCGTTTTTTCTCTTGTGAGTCTTATGAAGCGTCCATGTAGATGTTTTGCTTCCCATTTTTCTTTTCTTATCCATTGGTGTCCAGTTTCGATGCTTCCTGCGTTGTCCGTTCTGACGGTATCTCTTGCTGAGGTGATCAGCCTTTCTGTGTTCTGGTTTATGTATTTCTCAAGCTCTTTTTTAGTGTCGTCCACACAGTCTTCTATACTTACATGTCCTCTCCCCCCTTCGTTTCTCTTCACGTAGAGTCTGTCTGTATCGTCTTTTGGATGTAGTGCATTGTGCATGGTCATTAATTTTCTAGTCCTCTGGTCAAGGTGCCTGAGTTCTTCTTTAGTCCAGCTTATGAATGATCCAGAATATTTTATTAGTGATACTGCCCAGGTATTTATTCCTTTGATTAGGTTTCTGCTATATAATTTTGTTTATAAGAGCTTTCTTGTTCTTTTCATGTATTATTTTCCAATATTCTCTGTCATTTTTGTTGATTTAGTTTTCTCTGCTTCCAAATATTTATAGTTGTTGTGTTCATCTAGCGCCCTCATCGGCTCTTGGTTGGGTAGTTCCATGCCCTCAGTCGTCTCCAGCTTCCTTTTTTAATATCTAGCAATGCACACTTTTCCATTCCGAATACCATTTGAATGTCCTGACTGAAGATTCTGGTCGTATTGATCAGCCTTTCCAGTTCCTTTTTGTGTTTTGCAAATAGCTTCAGGTCGTCCATGTACATGAGATGGTTTATTCGTTGTTCCTTGCCTGTGAACTTGTATTCGGTATCACATTTCGTGAGTATGTAATTGAGTGGCATCATGGCCATGATAAACAGTAGTAGTGATAGGGAGTCTCCTTGGAAAATGCCTCTCTGTATTTTATCTCCGTCAAGTATTGTCCTCCAGCTTTCAGTTCTAAGTTCCATGTTTCCATTGTTTCTTGATGAGATTAATAATGCTTTCAGGTATCTTGTACATTTTTAAACATTCAATTATCCATGCTTGAGGGATTCTGTCGTACGCTTTCTTGTAGTCAATCTATGCCATAAGTATGTTTTTTTTTCTTGCTTTTAACTTCTTTCAGGATCTTTCATATATAACAGATCATGCGTCCCTGTTTTCCCTTTCTGGCATCCTTTTTGTTCCTCGGGAAGTAGTCCACGACTGTTCAGGGAATGGTAAATTTGCTCTCTAAGTTGTGCCGTTAGGATTTTCGACATTATCAGTAAACAGGTTATTGGTATGTAATTGCTTGGGGTCGTTCCCTTCTTGGTGTCTTTTTGTATGAGCGTTGTCCTTCCTTTGGTCATCCACTCTGGTATGTCTGTTTTATGGATACATATTTTCAGTTTCTGTGCTAGCCTTTCATGTAGGGTCGTGAATTTTTTGAACCAGTACGCATGTATTCCATCGTGACCTGATGCTTTCCAGTTTGCCATATTTATTAGTGTCGTCTTAATAGTTTAGTAATTAATTTCTGTTACCGTTCCTTCTTCAATTTCTAGAAGTTTATCTTCCATGTCTTTCAGCCATTTAGCAATTTTTTTGTGATCTTCAGCCTTTTCCGTATCTTGCTCCAGAAATGTGTTGTTTGTCTCGGGTCCGGTTGCTCTGTTGTTGTTCTTTCTCCGTTTACGTTTTTGTAAAACTGGCTTTCATTGTTTTCAAAGGTCCTGTTCTGTGTGTACTGTTCCGATGTGTATCTGCATCGTCTCAATCTTCCTTCTTTTTCTGTTATCTTTTGTTTTAGTTCTTCATGTTTCTTATTTAGTCTTTCCTTGCATTTCGGATTTCTGCTCTTCCATCGTTTACTGTTCTCCATCCTATTTACGGTTTTAGCTTCCTTTTGATGTTTGGTGATCTGGGTTTCCAGTCTGATCTCCCATCCAGATTTCGTCTGTCCATTCTTTTGGTCAGTCTTCTTTTCCCTTTTTAGTTTCATACTTATTGATCCCCCCCTGCATATATCCAGTTGTTTATATATGTGATAGTTTCTGTTCGTATGTACGTGAGTACTGTGTTTACTTTCTCTGTTTCAACTTTTAACTTCTTCCAGTCTTCGTTCCTTAGGGATGGAAGTTTTGTTTTGTTCTCGGACATTAATCGTTTGATGTTTTCCACTTCTCTTGCTTCTTCCTCAGATAGTTCTATAGTTTCGTCGTCTTCGCCTTCTTCAGTTTCTGTGTTTATGTTTTTCCCCGTTTTCGTTAAGTGGTGTGTCTTGATCTGTGACGCCATTTATCTTTTGTTTAATTTCCGTTAATTCCATATCCGAGAACCACCCTCTTTTGAGTATCTGTCTTGCTTGATCTGCTATTCTTTGTGCCATTGTATGGTAGTCAGTAGAAAGGTCCCATAGATCTTTAATTCGTATCCGATATTCT
The DNA here is from genome assembly GCA_963556195.1 of Sepiola atlantica. Classification (NCBI taxonomy): domain Eukaryota; kingdom Metazoa; phylum Mollusca; class Cephalopoda; order Sepiida; family Sepiolidae; genus Sepiola; species Sepiola atlantica. Next base: position 2,655,071 of record OY744519.1, read on the forward strand.
CTTTCTGTAGGGTAGCAGCTTTTGTAGTAGCATTCCATTACCAGTATGTTCTCTTTTGTGGTCCATTTCTTTCTATGGCTTTTTGGTCTGTTATTTTCATTCTTGCTTTCTTGTGTTTGATCAGTGTCCTTATCATATTTGGAATTTAATGGGTTACCTACCTGTTTTTTGTCCGTGGTATTGTTCCTGAAATTAAAGGAGCCAACATTCGCAGGATGCGGACCGGGTCCCCCATGTTGGCCATCGAGGGAGCACCTGCCCATCATGACACTCAGATCTTTCTTCTGAGTCCCACGGCGTTTATTTGTATTTATAGACATTTATCATAGGTTTGGTATTTGTTGCAACACCAGGCCCAGGCTTAGTTTACCTGTGATCCTGTCACAGGGATAGTGTTTCTCTCATTTTCATGAGGTTCAAAGTTAACTATCACACATACATGAAGAAACATTTACGGAAGAAATAAGATAAAAATTAAAAATAAATAAATGAATAATAATAATAATAATAATAATAATAATAATAATAATAATAATAATAATAATAATAATAATGAATAAATAAATAAATAAATAAATAAATTTAAAAAATACAAAAATACAAAAATAAATTAATTAATAGAAAGATAATATATATATATATATATATATATATATATATATGTGTGTGTGTGTGTGTATGTCTGTGTGTATGTGTGTGTTACCTAATTACATAGTATAAGTTTTCTAGGATACTCTTAAATAAAACAAATAAAAAATAAAAAAGATGATAGATTCCCCTCTTATTTTTGTCTAATAGTTTGATGCAAAGTTATCAAACGTTCGGTCGAAATCTTTTTTAAAAAGTTAACTTTTGTTCTCTCCGTGACTAGCTACTTCTTGGAGAGGGGGGTTCAGTTTCGTTCAATTCAAACAAAGAGCAAAAATATTATCTCCCGACCCCGAATTCAAATCTCAGAAGCTTCTTATAAGTTAACATCAAAATTCACAATAATATAACATTTGTATATTTACCAAAAAGACGTCTTCAATTGATACGCTCGAGACTTTAAATGTTTATCGGCAGCTGAAAAATAACGGTAAATGGTGTTCTCTAGCGTTACTAGCAACTTTTTTTTATTATTATTATTATTATTATTATTATTATTATTATTATTATTATTATTATTATTATTATTATTATTATCATCATCATCATCATACTGTACTCACTAGGAGTTCTTACATCATACGTGGTTGCTCACTGGTAATAACCGGCGGTAGTAACTTGAGTCTGGCTGACATCATATTTATAGTACTTTTCACATTTTTTCGAAAACCATTGCCTATTATTTAATTGAACGGATGAATTATGTTATTTTTAATATTGTTTGCATATATATATATATATATATATATATATATATATATATATATATATATATATATATAAGTATATTTTAATATTTTACCTAGAGTTGACGTCGTTTCCTGTTTTCGGCACTCCTCAGTTCAAGGAAATGACAATCTCCGACCGTCACAAGGCGCGAACCCAGTTCACAGAACACATTGAATCTTTAAGCGACCTCTTAATCCCCTTTGACTGTGGGCGATTGTCACGTAATCACAGCCAAATTAAATTATATTTACGCTGAGAGCGGCGTGTGTAAATATTAAGACATTCGGATAGAACGTTTTAATAACGATAGTAATGTATATATATATATATATATATATATATATATATATATATATATATATATATATATATATATATGTTATTACTTATTTTTTTAATAATTAACCACATACTTACGTTTCATCCTAATGGAATTATCAGTGTGGGATATAACTGTTCAGCCGTTCGCAAGATCTGAATACCCTGACCTGAATCACTTTTTTAATTCAAATCCGAGTGCTTTATTCAAGAGACCAACTAAAACAACTACGGGAGCCGAGTAGTAAAACCTATTCATGTCATATAAAGCCGTCAATATAGTCAGTCTTTTTACAGTGTTCGGCTTATCACGTGGATAGGAACTTCGTATTTAGCTTAGACTAGACAGCTTATTTCATTTCTCTTAAAGTTGCCCATCCGAGACAAGGATATATATATATATATATATATATATATATATATATATATATATATATGTATATAGTATAAATTTTTTATTCATAAAAATATTATTTATCTACACATTTGTATGTATATTTCGGACAAAACTAAAAAATAGCCAAACTTTTTCCGGCAAAAAACTTTCACTATGGTATTGCATTTTTAACTTTGACTGAACTGTCTGTAAATGTGTAGTCAATAATGTTTATATCAATAACATTTTTATCCCGAAAGAACATCTCTATTTATATTGAACAATATAAAATGCAAGATTCACTGGATTTTTACATTGTAAATTTACCTAGATTATATATATGTAGATATATATATATATATATAATGTATTTAATGTAGTTGTCATATGTATATGTATATATATATACATATATATATATATATGTATATATATATATATATATATATGTGTGTATATATATATATATATATGAATAGATGAGAATAAAAATTCGATACATTGCAATGTTTATTAGATGATACATTGTTCGAACAAAGGTTGTATGTAAAAACTTGTTTGTATCTTTAATCCATCGATTTTCAAAGATTTGCTCTCATCATCGGAAGAAAATTCGACTGATAAGCAAATATTTGAAAATATCAACATATAAAAGATATGGAAATATAAACAATATAAAAAGTTTAAAATATGCAAAGAAAATCATTACAATTGAAGAAGCATCTGTTTAATCAAATCAGAGTATGAAGCAAGTGTAGGGTGATGGGCTGAAGTTTATCCAAGCGTCCGAAGTTGTGACAATTTCCATTCTGGGAAAGTTAGGTATTTCAATCAAAGTGAAATGAGTCACAGAAAAATATAGAAATATAAGTCCTGAAAAAGTTGTAAAAATTGATAAAAACTTAGAAAGCAAACGTGTCAAAAGCACTTCATATCATATATATATATACATATCATTAATTTTAGAGGAGTACACCATTTTATTATCGCAAACATGAAGGAAAGACCAGTTTTATCGTTCATGATTAAAATTAACCAAGAAAAAAAAGTCAGCCGACCGGTTTCGCCCTCCATTTACAAATGCTGTATCGAAGGATTACACTTCCTTTGTTTACTAAGTGAAGGACGTTTTAGACGAACGTGGATCGTCTACATGGTTTTTAGATCATATAGTGAGTCAGCAGGACTGAGAATTGTGAAGTAGTCTATATGCTGAAATTCCTAGCGCACGGCGGTTTTTTAAGTAAATATTTTGTAATTTAAGACCTGTGTGTGTTATTTTGAATGTCCGTTGGTTGGAAGGTGGCGTTCCTTATTTTACTCGGAATGTGTTGTTGGACTCTTATATCCAATCTCAATGTCGTCCTACTCACGTAGTCAGCACTGCAACTACATTTAAAATGATGAATTACATTATTTTTATGGTGGGGGGGTAAAACGTCTTTACGAGAGGACGTCAATGAAGGTTTTGTAGAAAACATCACACGCACATTCGAAGCAAAATAGGAATTTTCAACTGCTGAGCTGATTTGCTTGGCGAATTTCTCACTTACTGTACCTAAACAAGGTACACGAATGTAAATATAGTCACTGTATTTGGTTTTATTTGGGAAAAGTGTTTTTTTTTCTTTTAGATAACTGGGCTAATCACATCAAGAGGATAGTCGTTATTGGACAAAGTATCCGTTATAGTTATACCCTAACACTTTGCACTGGTCGAGACAATTTGATGACGTCATGTGGCTGGCCGTCCCTGAGATCGATTGTTTGCTGGGCGTTGATCTGCTGAACTTGTTGTCTGGATCAAGGTCGCCAATGTCTAGGGTTCTCGTTTAGTTACTAACACACTCCCCACGTCTTCACTGTTTATAACAGTGAGCAATCAAAGGGCGGACAGTGACCGGTTATCTCTGCAGAAAGAATGGGCATTCAAGCAGAACAAAACATGAAATAATGACATTCAACTCGGTCTGGGTGTATGCGTTTTCCTAAGGAAAATGATTATTTCAACAAAAAAATATGAAATCATATTACACCTGGTTGATTGCAAAATAAAGTCCGATAAAAGTGAAGTTCAACTGTGTGTTTTCTCTTGGCAAACTATAAAAAGAAAAATAGAAAGAATCTTAATTACACTCTCTTGTTTCAGGAACAAGCGGCTCCGTCTATACCCCAGTCTATTATTTATTTGTGTTGAGCGACAGTCGTGGTTGTCAATTGTTCGTGAAAAGCATTCCTCTAAATCGGGCAGGCATGCATTCCTCCTTTACGATGGGCGACAGCGATGGTCGGGGAGCAGAATTTCTCTCGTGCGTTCTTCTCGCAAAATTAACACGACTTTCTTTGTCTGTTTTATTGAAAATCTCGTGGCTGCTATTTCTCTCTCCCGTCACCTCTTTTCTCTTCTACACTCCAGGCTGAGTTAAGACAATTTAATTTTCTTTGTCTAGTTACAACCAATTAAGAATTTCTACCCCTGTTTATCGGAGAGGGTTTGTTTTAGACTTGTCATCAAAAAATGATAGCAATATAAAACAAGAACGGCAAAGATTCGTATGTAGGTATGGGTAGAGCTGGTCAATCTCTTTGGCCACTCCTCCATAATTAAACTTGACTGTTCACATGATTTTCGCAGACTTCTAAGCACTCTGCGCTTCTGCACTAATAATTCTATTTTTATGCAAAGTTCATACTAGTTTCATACCCTCGCTCCATTTCGTAGGGTTCTCTCCCAGTATAGTATTTTCACTAAATGCATACTAGTGCACTATGAAAGTTTTTCTTACTCTCGCGGAGCGGCGGATACTTGTCACATTCATATCAAAAGTAGACAAAAGGTTTAGTGGGTCCAGATAATAATTCCCTCTCGTGGAAACCTACAAAAATATTTGTCATTGTCGGTCCCAGGACTGAGTCTATAGATAAACCGTCTATTTGCCTATACATCATATTTTGAATGTGATTTGCAAAATAAAATTAATCTTTGAAGCAGTATTTATTATAGTACTTCAATACTGGCTTTAAAATATTAAAAATCCATTTTGCAACCTTCTGCTGTGATGAGCCTACCATAGTGAGAATGGGCCTAACTGGGATATCTGCTTTGTGAATTTTGGGTAATCCATATAAACGTGAGCGGATAGAGCCCGAGGGTCTGATCTTACTGGCTACAACGGAAGGAAGTACACCGCTTCCACCCACTTTACTAGTTGTTTCGGGAACTCAGCTTCTAAGTAAGTTGTTGCATCGTGAGTGGCGACAGGGCCCAGTTTGGCAAATTTTACCGTGTTGTTTAATATCAACATCATTTTGTCGACATAGTCTTGACGGTTGAGTACAACAACCCCTGAATCTTTAACCGGTCTGGTAATTACCAAAGACTAATTTTGTCGTAGGGTTTTCATGACGGCAAAATGTTTTTTGTGCTATTTCAACTCTAAATGGGATACTGGTGGATTCGTATAGCAGTGGGCAAGGTCATTCAATCTAGCTTTTAAGTCTCTTACTTTGGTCTCAGAAACAGGTTTGAGAATTGAGAATTTCAAATGCTGAAAATACTTCCTCACGTCTATCACCAGATGGTGGAATACAGAATTCCAATCAATGATCTTGTATTGAAAGTTCATCAGGAGACAATTTCTGAGAAGATAGCGTGAAGACATTTTCACCTATATCTGAGTCGGTAGAGCAACCAAATCTTTTGTATATTAAATGTTGCAACTTATTATTAAATTAAAGCATTAGTTTTTTACGACTGCGATCCTGTTAAATTGCAACATGCCGTGAGAAATAAGTGCTATCACAGCCCAAAAGAATGCTCACTGTTTCCCTCCATACTTGTACATATTTGGTCTGAAACGTTTTGAGATTTATTGCTAATTCATCCAAGAAATTATGGATAACTGCCTTCTCTATTTTATGTCTTTATTCGCGTTCTTCATTTTAAATAAAATAAACGGAGATAAAATGTGATAGATTTATGTATATATACACACACACACACACACACATATATATATATATATATATATATATATATATATATAAATTTATGAATTAATAAAATTGTAAGCTATACTATTTGTATACATATATATATAAATATGTATATATATTTATATATATAACTTCATGAGTTAATAAAATTCTAACCTATACAATTTGTATATATATATATATATATATATATAAATATGTATATATATATATATATAAAACTTCATCAGTTAATAAAATTCTAAGCTATACAATTTGTATATATGTGTATATTTATATATATATATATATGTATTAACATATATATATATAGTGAATGCTTTTATCCGAACATGTACAAGGTCTGCTACACTGGCATGTCGATGTTATCGATCTACAGCTGTCAAGAGCTGAGGTCTCATCAGGCAGAAAGTTTGTTCATGTATATATGTATGCATATGAGTGTATGTATGAGTGTCTATGTATGCATGCATATATATGTATATGTATGTATATGTGAGTGCGTGTATGCGTCCATATGTATGTATAGGTATTCCCCATATACTTAACCTTGGTCATAAATATTTAATATTTAATTTACAAAATCCCACAAAAGTCAACCACATATTACCAAAATCATCTTTTAAAATTATATATTGCTTACTTTACTCAAAAGTACTGGCCCCCAACATTTCTAGTCCCCCACTCATGGACAATAAATTCTTTTAACAACTTTAACTAAAACACCCTACCGCCAATATTATCTTTAATCTTCTGACAGGTTTTAACCCCACCATTTTTAATACAATTACAACGAATAATAAAATCTATTAATACCAATGCCATTAATTCATATACGACTTTCACTAAAAATAAAAGTAATTACCACTATATTTTATTAATTCATTACTAACTATTATTTAGAATCAAAATACATTTATTTCTACTCCAAAATAATTAAAACCAAATATAATAGTATAATTCATTAATACCAATGTCATAAATTTATATACGATTCTTACTAAAAATAATCCCCATTATATTTTATTAACTCATTATCAAATATCATCTAGAATTAAATTTATTAATACCACTGCCATTAATAAATAAAAGCAATTACCGCTATGTTTTATTAATTAACTACTAAATATTACTTAGAATAAAAATAAATTTATTTATCCATCAAAATAATTAAAACTAGATATCAATTGATCAAAATATAACAATACAAGTTATTAATATTAATTTCATAAATATATATAGGATTTTTACTAGAAATAATCACCATTGTATTTTATTAATTCATTGTCAAATACTACACAAAATTAAATTTATTTATCACCAGTAATAATTTAAACTAAATATCACTTTAAGCTTTTTGCCGCGATAATGTAGACGTCTGCATTAAAGAAGTTGATACATCCCCTCAACACGGAACAACACCTGTCAAATGTCGGTCTCGTGCTATGACTCCTAACTAGACACACCAGCCCACGACAACTTTTAAATCGCTACAGACACCCATCCCTAACACCCTCCCTACCTCTCTTTCTTTCGCTTCTCTTTCCCTTTCTTTTCCTTTCCCTCGGACCCTTTCTACCCCAGCTCAGCGTTGGATAAAAATAAAAAATAAAATTATGAGTTACTGTAAATTAAACTTTTCTAACGGCCAATATATATTTTTTTAAATTGGTCACATGACTATTATATCTTCTTCGTCTTCTTTGCTTGACTCCATTCTTCCTGGACTTAACCTACCGGTACGGATCAAGAAAAACTTACTGCCTGATGAAATCTCAGCTCTTGAAGCTGTGGATCGATAACATCGACATGCCAGTGTAGCAGACCTTGTATGTGTTCGAATAAAAGCATTCACAATACAGCTCTATATCTTTATTGAGCACTCTTTTATAAGCCCGGTTTGATTCCCTTTGGATTTCTACCCTGTGGATTTTTACTCTACCTGGATTACTATATATATATATATATATATATATATATATATACAATATTGGATTCTATCTATTTTCGCCGCACCTGAAGATGTGGTCTTTGAAGTTTAACTTTGAACTCTCTCATTTAATTTCTCGTGCCTTTTAACGACCTACCTACCTACAAATCATTTGCTCCGCTTGACTTTTGGACACCGGACTCTTTTGCAATCGGAGATTTGCTTGCATTCGGGCAGAATTTGGCTTTGTTTTTCCCCAACAATCTTTATTTAACTTTTTCAAATTTTAAATCTTGGCCTTTGCCAACTTATCTATCCCAGCGATTTCCTCTGATGATAAGATGTTTATCTTTGAAAAGCCTGGCTTAAGGAAAAAATTAATTGAATAAATTGCTCTTTTACGGAATATACCTTGCTCTGAGCAACTGAATTGAAAAAAGATCTGCCTTTTGCTTTTCTAATTCCTTTTCATACTTCTACCTATATATATATATATATATATATATATATATATATATATATATATATATATATATATATATATATATATATATATATGAGAGTTTATCTAGTATAGCGCGGGGGATTTACATTTATAAAAGTATAATCGATGACTGACCTGAGAGCGTTTAGCAATGAAACACCTATTTTTGTGACGGACAGATGAACCGACCAACGGCGTAGAGGTCTACGGACGGTGGCCATTACCAAGAGACGTGCTCGCAGCTAAAGACAATTTGCTTGTCTGTATTTCCTTTTGTACTGATTGCATCGCAATTGTTGGCGTCGATTCTCTTCGTTCAACTGGCTTGAACAAACTGGTCAAGTGTTTTCGCCGATGAAATACGTGAATCGTGTTGAAATTCATTCGAACAATTCTTTTCTTTCTCTCATGATTGACATTTAAACAAAGAACCTAGAGATGACAAACCATTGTTTCATTCCTATTCTTTGTCGTTGCGGGTGGCGAGTGTAATGAATTTAAGTTTGCCGTTGGGTCAAATGAGAGAAGAATGAAAGACATAAAAGTGGGTTATGTTTTATTGGGAGGATGTGTGACATATATTGGTGAAGCTTCACGAAAATTGTAATGCCACGGAAGAAACCGAATTAAGATATAGATTAAGACGCGTTGGAAAACGTGATGGAGATGGTGAGAGTGAGAATTCGTGTTCCTCGATAACTTACACTTGTATAAATAGTTTAGAATGTGTCTCTTAGCAGGTTTTATCGTGGCTTTTGTCATTTGAAAACGTGTGATGCGTAGATAGAAGTGGCATGACCAATTAACAAGGTGATACAAACACACACATATATATATATTTATATATATATATATATATATATATATATATATATAACTTGATGAGTTAATTAACTTATAAGCTATACAATTTGTATCTATTTCATCACTTTATTAGCATATATAAATGCTCTATATACTATATTGAGCTCCACTGTATTTCGATAAAATGTGATATAATTTTTCATTTTTATATTATCCGTTTATATTTATATATAAAGGAAATATTGAAATGATGAAAAAATAAAATTGGATAATTTACAAAAAAACATCAAGTGGTACAAGCAAGAGGAATAATAGACTGACCTTTACTACATCGATTTTCAAAGAATTGCTCTTCTTCTCCGAAGGGATAAAACCAATGGAATTATAAATAATTGTTATACATTAAATTAAAACTTTGCAACAAAAAATTTAAATTGTTTGTTGAACTCACCACGAAAATTTCCAACTGTTTGGAAGCTGTTTTAGCGGCATTATGTTTCGCTTGAATTACTGACTTTTTACGGCTTTGGATTACATTACATTAGATTCCATCATTTCACGATTCAATCATTTCACCACACAATATCACATTCAAATTAAATTTTCGATTTCTACATTGTTACAATGACTTTCAACCAATTTTGTCAAACCTTCCTTGAACGCTTTTTGCTTCATCCATATATGAAATATTTTTGTTGCAAATTTTAAATGTAATGCGTACACATTAGTTATAATTCTATAATCATTCTATAATATGTATCTAAAATATGGAACATAATGCTTTATCTACAATATAAAGCAGCTCTTTATAACGACATAATATTATATGTTAATTTATGTTATCATATATATATACACATATATATATATATATATAAATGTTTTGAGGTACAAAACTTATAAATACATTTAAAAAGATGACGCGGAAATCTCTCTAGGGCCCTTTCGACTATCATCTCGTCAGGAGAAAATCGATAGTTTTAATTAATAATAACGTCGAAAGAAAGAGCAAAATGGGGAAATTGAGTGTGCCAAAATTAACGATATAGCGATTAAAATTCAATTTAATGATTTCGTCAAAAGTCGATTAAAAAGCACTACGTTAGGGGATAAAAAAATTGGGAAGGAGTTCAAAGTTCCCCAAAGAGATTAAGCGATCTTACAAATTCCTTCTGCCGGCACAAGGAAGGTTTTCGAATAGCAATAGAGACAGATTCTAATATTTTCAAATGGTTCTTGGAATCTGCTCGATGCAAGACCTCAAAACGGTCTATTTTATAGCCACTGGCACAGCTAGGGGTTTCAACCAAATGCTGACCAATAGCAGAGTCCAAAGAATTAGAGGAGGGGTAACACAAGGACCATACCCTTCCCTGACGTATTTTTTATGGAACGTGCTGGTTTATGCGGGTCTGCAAATGCAAGGAAGTGCGCCCTATATAGCCAGCATCACATTGGCATTTAAATTGGTATATAATATTACTATAATTTGTATAGGGCACACTATCCTTGAGAAAGGAAGGAAAAGCAGGTCTAGTAGCATAAACTAATCGTAAGGAAACAGAGTAGAAGCAATTGCTAATGCTATCAACAATCTGTTTACCTAGTTTAATACAATTTCCCCCTATCCAAGGTAATTTTAAATAAATGGGGCATTTTACAGGCCCAAATATTTTAGGGGATTTAAAATCAACAACCTTTTTATTAATGCAATCATTGATGAGGTCCTCAGGATAACCATTATCAATGAATATATCCCTGATCCTACTAAGATCACACTCTAATCTATTTGGAGAACAAATCACGATGGCCTTATGCACCAAAGTGTAAATTAAGCCTACCTTTCTAGACTTAGGCACAAAAGAAGACCAGTTTACATACAGGCCCGTAAAAGTAGGCTTCCTGTAGATGGAAGTGAGAAAGCCACCCCTTGAACGTTCAACAAGAACATCCACGAAGGGAAGACAATTATCCTTCTCACTTTCCATCATAAACTTTAGAGCCTCATGAATAGAATTTAACTTATGAAAGAATGCCAGTGCTCCACTCTGCGAAGAAAACATCGCAAAAGTGTCATCCACATATCTAAATAAAACGGATTCGTAATATCCGACGAAGATATCAGCTAAAGTGGGGGCCAATGGACTACCCATTGAGACCCCATCAACCTGACTATACATAATATTATCGAAGCTGAACTCGACTGATTTAGTGCATAGAAGTATCAATTCTATGAAGATCTCCCTAGTAAAACAAGGGGCAGTCAGGCAAGCTTCATAGAGAGCGTCGGCACAAATAGTTATAGTCTCAGGTAAAGGTACATTAGTAAAAAGACTAGAGACATCAAAAGAGCACATAAATGGTGTCTCAGAATCCGGATCTAACCCACGTAGAACTTCAGTAAACTGATAGGAATCAGGGATTCAGTGCGTCGTGTATAGATCACGCACAGGTTGCAGGATTCCTAGGAGCCACTGAGCCAAAGAATGTTGGGCGGACCCTATAAAAGATAATATGGGTCTCAGTGGCACCCCTTCCTTGTGTATTTTAGGAAGACCATATAATCTAGGTCGCAATGACCCAGAAGGTCTGATCCTATCATAGACCTCCTTCGAAAAAACTTCTTTTTAAATAAAGAAAGAAGACGCTTCTGCATCTTGATCTCGTTCTTACAAGTATTATCTGCAGACTCGACAGGGCCAAGTCTACAGAATTTAGTAGTGTCGTTAAGAATAGATAACATTTTGTTAACGTAGTCACTACGATCCAATAGCACAACTCCAGCACCTTTGTCTGGTTTGCAAATGTAAATGTCTGCATTAGATTTTAACGCTTTTATGATTTGAAATTGCGTTTTATTCCAAATAAAGTCACTGTGGTCAATGGAAGCGTTACTGTCTCGGTGTGCCAAGTCAACCAACCTAGATTTCATTCTAGAAACATTATCTAAAGAACTAGGAGAGTGAGGTCTCATTTGAGAAAACAAAACCTCGAAAGAAGCGAGAGTTTTCTCTTTGTTTATGTGGGTAGGGGGAATACAAAAATCTTACCCCTTAGACAAAAATTTAATGTCGATATCTGTTAATACAGTGTTCGAAAAATTAAATATATGTTTGCTCCCATTATTTATTTCACAACCATAACG
>OY744519.1:2672500-2702500 GCA_963556195.1 Sepiola atlantica
TAATCACAATTTAAAAAAAATATATATAATCACAACAAAATTCACTACAAATAATAAACAAAACATTAAAATAAAATAAATAAAATGCAAAAGTAGCAATTAATACCCTAAATTAAAATTGTCAAACATTTTTATCCACATGATAATTACTTATTAGAATTAAAATAAAATAAGAATGACGGTTGTAATCATAATTTTATTCTCATTTTAAATTTAACTCACTCTGGCCGTCGCCCCATCTCCCTCCTCCCACCCCGGCCGAGATTGAGATTGTCACAGCACTGACACGTGAAAAACCTCCCACGTAATAATTTGAAACACGACTTGTTGGGGTCCTCCCCTCCTCCTCCTCCCCTCTCATGTCCCATGTCGCCGTTATAGACAAAGCCCCAACTCTATCCCCCTCCCCCTCCAATGTATTTTCAATTTTCAATCTCCCGTTAGAGTGAAGTTGAAATTTTATGCCATTTGAATTCCTTTCGCCGGCCCGATGAGTTGGTCGCTATTCGCACCAATGAAACAAAACTTGTTTTGTCGCAACTAATGGAATAAAATCAATATATATATATATATATATATATATATATATATATATATATATATATATATAATAAAAATAATCTGCGTTCCACCTACGATTGAACTAAACATTTCTCTATTGGATTTACTTTATTCTTGAACTTTTTCTATGCTGCCTTCACGAAAACCCTTCTTTTCCATATGTGAATTTCTTTTCACTGGACACCTCATCAACGGACATTTACCAACTGGACAGACCCCATATCTTTTTGCACGCACTTTCATACTCTCCATTACTTAACATTTTTTCACATTTTTTAAATTTTGGCTTTTCCACTTCAAACTTATCTATCTATGTAATTCATGTGATGATAAGATTTTAATCATTGAAAAGACTTGCCTTAAGGAAAGAATAATAAACATATTTTTATTTTTACCGGTACATCTTGCATTGAACAATCGAAGTTGAAATAAATGTGTTATTCGTACATGTTTACCCCTCTTCCTTCATCTATCTATCTTTATATGTTTAATCTTTTCGGGAATCGTCAGTGTAGAGATGGATTATTCATACTGGTCACCCGACTCGAATTCCGATATCGGCTCTATGGCAATCCCTGTTACAATCGATTATAGGACACGCTGGGTGTTCACCTGTCGCAAGGTTGCTTGACCACTTGACCCCACGGGCATTTGCACACAACCCTAGGCACTCAATTCACCTCACACACGCTCCCACAAGCATCGGCATACAACCGATACTAAATTTCTCTAACTGGCGGGTATTACTGCGAATTATGGGGGAACAAAGAGAAACCCCTATTTCAAAACATCAGCACACGAATTTAATTTAATGTGCCTTTCTATCCTTAAGCACTATATCTGCACTCGGTTTAAGACACCTCTGTGGAAACGGTGTGTCTTTTGGAGGTGGCATCTCCGACACTCACATCGGGCCTCAATCCGATCACATTTACTATCTATCTCTATCACATGACTCTAAAATACGGCACCTTCTTTCAATGTTGAACCTATCTATGGTTATATCTTCCCCCGACACGCGCACGAAGTGCTCCCTCACCCCAAATTAACTCCAAACTCCGTTGATGCGGAATCGCTTGCATCGCTTGCTAACTGCACCATTCCCGTGATTCTAACTATGTCGTGGGGGTGGAGAGGTGTCTCTGCGCACGGTCGGTTACATCAAAAACCTACGACGAACCCATTCCTACAAATTAAATATATCATCATTCATGCTTGATTGAACAATACCAATGCGGTAACTCCGAGGTCCCCCCCAAAATATATCCATAAGCATGCCAATCTTTTAATGGCTACGACTCGCTTCCTTTTTTTTCACGCGTGTGACACCGAACAACTCTTTGTCCGTATAATCACAAGCTCACCGCCTACCTCAACGGGTCACGCGTAGCGAATATAACTCAATCCCAACCCGTCAGTTGGAAGAGACGCGCCCTACGGCTTACACATCGGATCCTCGCTAAAACCCTTACCGTATCGCCAAAATGTCAACTTTCTCATTCCAACCTTCTTTTAATTGGCTGACCTCGACTTAATCTTAATTAGTCACTGTTTCTTTTTTTCTTTTATATACTAAAGTTTTAATATGAGGAGGGCAAAAAATGAAAAATAAAAACAAAATAATGCTCTCGGCTAAACAAAAAAAACAAGGAAATTAATTCAATGAGTGTCTCTCTCGACGATACATTTAAATCAAACCATAAAAAAAGATTAAATCATAACAATTTGATGAAAAACACCCCACTCGACAAAATAACAATCAAGTTCAGTTTCCCCACCCATCGAATACATTTTTTTATTAAACGTTGACAGCATATATTCTGCTTGTGTGTATATGTGTCAGTTCTTCACTGTCTCTCTTTTTTCTTTTCTTTCTATAAAAGTTAAAACTGCGTGTGTTCATTGTTTTTTAGTTCTATTTTCATGTGTGCGTGCGTTCACTTTTTTTCTGTTTGTATGTGTTCTAACACGCTTATTATTATTATTATTATTATTATTATTATTATTATTATTATTATTATTATTATTAATATTTGATTGTGTGTGTGCGTGTGTTTGCTTGTTTTCTATTCACTTTTCTTTCCATTCTTTTTTTTATATATTTGATTTTGCGTGTGCGTGTATCTATCTGTTAGCTATCTTTACTCCTACGGCAAATCGCACCTTTTTTTTCTCAAACAAAACAACGACTTTCTACTTACTGTTTCTAGTTCTCTCTCTTTCTCTGTTTTTCTCTTTTTTTTTCGGACCTCGCACGTTGTCTTTCTTGCTTTTAAAATTCTTTTATTTTTTCGTGGTAACCCATGGTTAGAAATCAGCCCATTCCATGCTTGAAATGGCAGGTCACTTAGCACCAAAAAGAGTATGTGGCATACCTTAGATTTCTCCCTCGCTTGTAGAGGGCGGTCGGGTAGTTAAGTGGATGAATTCTTTCTTCCTGTCGTGAACCACCCATCCGTTGACTGCAACAAAAGCCATGACGCACTCTGAAGACAAATTCTTCTTTTAGATTTAATTCATTTTATTAAAAGCGTTGTTATTTCAACTGGGAGTCATTCACCACGTCGAGAGAGAGGGGGAGAGAGCAAATCCTACTTTATCGTAGTTAGTTAACAATGTTTCTTAACCATTCATAGAGAGGGGGAAGGATTTCTCGCTCTTGTCTTCCCTTAAGGGAAATATTTCCCTTAGTTTTACATCGTGAATCGCACATCCTCTCGGTTCGCCTTCTGAATCAGACTGACTAAAAGAAGAATTGATGCAGTCTAGAAGGATTTCTGATTCACAGATTGAGGAGAAAAAAGGAGACTTCTGCAGTTTACGAACCAGGTCAGAGTTATTTTTCAGATATGATTTTCAGGTTAAGTTCAATTTTTAGGTATATTTTCTTTATTGTGCCCCCCTTCTTCATGTTAAAAAATAGTGTGCAAAGAGTAACGGTATTATTTCATCACGGTCTGTAAACAGCAGAAGTACCGAGAAAAGATTGATGTAAGTTGCATTGCAGAATAGAATAAATACAAGTTATGTATGAGTAGAAAGAAATCAATGGCGGTATCGTACGTGAAATGCTAGCAAAATTTATAACATGAATACATATGGTTATGAAAAAAAAACCGTAAGGATTTGATTTACGTTGTAATAGTTAGTAATGAAAATATGCCTACATACTATTTGTTTTGTAATATTAAACTCGTTCGAAATGTAATTAACGGGAATGTATTAAACACTAACAGTAATGTTAAGATACGAATTCTAGCAATTAACCTAGAGGCTCCCATATTCGGAATAATGTTTAGATGTTAATTGTAGCTGACTGCATCATAAAAAAATGACTTTACGTGTTACCGTATAAGTGTTGAAAACAATGCAATCAAAGGTTGCGGTTGTTTGGCGTTGTTATGTGTTCTAAAATTATGTTGAAGCTTTTAAAATGTCATGACTGTGAGTACTGAAGGTTACATGTACGGAATGGTAAATCATGATAAGAATTTATAATTAGGAAAAATGGTTTAATCGGGAGTAAATTGCGCCGAACTTGGGAGTAGTGGATGAAGGACGCCATTTTGAATCATGTTTGGGTAAAAGTTGAGGCGTTTCTTATTGATTCTGAAATTCCAGAATATGAATAGATTTAAGTGAAAAAATAAGAAAATCGTTATACGTAAACTTGGTATTCTGTTATTCGTGTAATCTTTATGAAGGGATCTTCTCTTATTCAGTTTATGATACCAATATTGTAAGTAGTATGTTTTAATGATTTTAAATTGAAATAATAATCTCTGTTTGGAATATTAGTTCCTTATTGATATTATATACGGTTTGTAAGAATTGCGTGGTAGTAGTAATATATTAAGGGGAAAATGAGCATACTACCTCTGTTTGTATTACGTTTTTGAAAGACTCAGACATAAGGGTTTAATAATAGTTATTAATGTTTGAGGATGATATTAAATGAAAGTTTCTTGAAGCAGGTAAATAATGTGGTGAGTGTTGTAGCCTATGATGCATGTAGGTGTATTTTTTAATATAGTAAAAATTTGCGAGTTTTCTCCATAACGTTTCGACCGATGTAACCTCCGAATATCTGCAAGTACGGAATTTTGAGCTTAACTTTTATCTAATCTACGGGTGTAGATTGTTCTCTTTTCGTCAGATACCACTGGATAGAAGTCGTACATAATTAGTAATTAGTTTCTTAGTACCACCTGAACTGAAGATGGAAATTTGAAACTAAAAAATACTGTCATTTAAAACTGAGCACTTTATCTGCTGCATCAGATGAAATGTTTTAAAAATAACTACCAATATTTGAAAATACGTCCTAATAAGCCAAAATTAGTAGTTCTCTTTCTGTCTATGGCAATTCGCCAACAAACGTTGCCCTTTTCTTTGTTAAACATCTTACCGTGAAAATGTTTGATTTGTGTTAGCCCCTTTTTAATTTAAATATCAGTGAGTTTTAATCATTTTGTGAACAAGGAAATGTTAAAATTTAATTTATAATTGATGATCATGATGATCATGATGATCATGATGATGATCATGATGCTGAAAAAAAAACAGTAAAATATTAGGAAACAAAAACAGATACGTATCGTTCACGATGCAATATTAATTATCTCTCTGAATCCCGGTGTTGCTATCATCGTCCGATGCGAATTGTCTCTTTTTTCACAGAATTCATCTTTCAACGTAAAATCCCAGAACAATCGATCATCTAGTGATATCGATTAATATTTCAAAAGTTCAAGATAAGCCGTTTTGTCAGCGGCGGGGCTGATAGCAAGGCATTATCAGACCCCCCTTCTTTGCGTTCAGTTATGCATAACGATGTAATCCTTAAAAGCTAATCAAAATAAGGAATGATTTGTTACGAACCGATAACCGATATTCTTAACATGAATTACTCCATTGCAGGCATGACAAACAAATAAAATACTACTTAAAATGCAAACATGTACTACAGATTGACATCGTTGTGTTACAGTACTTTCTTACGGAGTCCAGGGTGATTCTGTAACTAGGTTCGAATCTTGCGACCGTCTGAAATTATAATATTCAACACTAACGGAAGCTTGAAACGCAGGCGTATGTAGGAAAAAACAATGTTATGTTTACTATAATCAATATTTATATATATATAAATTATTAATGGCAATATCTGTATTAGCATATACTATCAGTGCCCTTTTACATTGCAGTTTCCTTAAAAGATTCAGCTCGATTATTGTTTATTAGTAACAACAGAGCAAATATAAGTCAGGTTCATATTATATTCCAATAACCATGTTTTTATTTTATTATTTTTATTTTTTCACATTTCAAAAAAACATAACATTTCTGTTAAATATATTTTTTACGGTCCGTTTCATTTGTCTTGTGCCAAACAACATTTTTACGTCCATTACAAAATCATCAGAAAAACACTCACAAAAAGTAAATAGTTCTTGGATTAAAGTGTCTTGAAAATACCTACACTATACAACGTGTGATTTTGGAGTAAAACCAAACAAAAAACAAAGACAAAAGAAAACTCACACGTGAGGGAACCCACTAATACGCCAAGGCACAAGACAAATAGAACAAGACAAATGAAACAGACCGTAAAAAATATATCTCACAAAAATGTTATGTTTTTTTTTAAAAAAAACATAACATTTTTGTGTCGTGATGGACAAAATGTGTGAAAAGATGACAAACAGAAAACAAGTCAAAGTGCATGAGAAAAAAAATCTCTTGTTTTTGTTTTTCTCCTGCACTTTGACTTGTTTTTCTATTTGGCATCTTTTCACACACACACGCACACACATATATATATATATATCACGTTGACACACCGGTTCCCGTTAGATCACCGAAGTTAAGCGGCGTCAAGCATGGCCAGTACTAAATGGGTGACCATTTGGGAATACCAGGTGCTTTATGTGCTCTCTGCTTATCTCGGCATTGTTTCCAGTCGTCTTGTATTACTACTTTCCATTGGAATCAAGCAATGCCGACTCAGGAGAGCGGTTGTTGGGATTGCGCGACCCTTGCAATTACAAATTCACGCGCGGGCAGCCTCTGGTAGGGCACTCATACGTCGAAATCGACGGGAGAGTCCATCATATATATATATATATAAGAGGAATAAATAACGCTGTTCCTCGCTTTGAGATTGAAATTTGGATCGACCACTCCCCCAATTTATACCCGGAACCACCACTGAAGTTATTTCTTATTTACGTCTTAAAAGTCGTTACCATAACATACAAAAATTAAATAAATGATTTTGTCACAATCGTGCGATATATTTGTTATTGCTATTGACGTATATGTACATTTGAAGTTCGTATTAAACTAGAATTAGTATTTATTAATTAATTCCCCGAACAGAAAACTGTGCGCCAAATTGTATATTTAAATAAAGATATAATAATACTAAACGTCTCGAATCATCATTTTAATTTATCCAAAGCCATTATATGATTTTGGGAGGAATTAAATTCAGGGGATTTTGCTTACTTGGTGTCTTGGGACTATGGATCAAATTTAATGCGAATCTGATATATTTGAATTTTCAAATGAGAGGTTGTATATAAAAATACTTTAAAATACCCTAAAGAAACTGAAATTTGAGATATATTAATGAATAAACGTTTAATATTTATTGTCAAAATTTCACAAAAATCAGAAATATCTGAATTTCCCCAAAGTGCTTCCACGACGTTTTTTTACTCTCTTTCGCATAAAACTAAATTAAAATATACTTTTCCACATTTGAACCCTATACGCTTAGCATTAGTGTTAAAAAACTAATGATGATCGGTTCCTAAATTTAGGAGTTGATCCTGTACATAAAAATATATAAATATATATATATATATGCATATCTAAGTTTATATTAATATGATAATTTTATATGATATATAGATATGATACTTTCGAATATCTCTGTGAACTTTCCCTGTACACATTCCATATCCAGAATATTTTTCCAATTTCCATGACGAGGGATCTTGATGCCAGTAACTAACAACAGTTATCAGAAATTATCGAATCTTAGGAAATCAACATTTTCGCCTGAACCGAACGATCTGCTTCCCGCCATTTTTTATCCTGGGCGAAAACGCAGAAAGGATCTTTCGATCAGAAAACCAATTAGTCACTCATTATTTATAAAGAATGTGAGTTGTGTTTGCGTTGTAAATATCCTCACTTCACGATTCTCAATTCACCTCCTCCCCTTATAATTACTGTCGCCATAGCAACTGAAGCCGCTTAAAAGCTTTCTGTTCTTTATTCAGCTGGAAAAATAAATATGCTGATTCACAAGGCATTCTTTCAAAGTTCAGTTGCGGACTATACAAAACTTGCTGTCCCTACTCGGCGTAGTCCGGGAGTCTGTTTACTTTCATTTCATTCTTTGTTTCGGTTACATAAGTAGAAAACTACTCACATCTGCCAGTATACTCTATCTCTAAAAAGTCACCACTCGCTGATGCATGAAGTATTGTTGCCATATATGGGCTGATGCACCAACACCATAGACGAGTACACGGGCTACGTAGTGCCAGACTTGTTAGTGAACAAAAAAAGAACAGAGTGAATAATGATACGTCTGATGTTTCCAAATTTTAACAATAGATATTTCATATTAAGTAATAAATATTCTTTAAATTTAAGTTTCTTTGGGGGTTTAAAAGGCTTTTATGGGGAATAATATAGACACAGTCTTATATTTGAAAATTTAAATATATCAGATTTGCATTGAAGTTAATGCGTAGTCTTTAGACACACATTAAGCAAGATTCCCTGAATTTCAATTTCTTCTTAAGACCCCTCAAGCTGAAGCCCTAAATTGTCGATACTTTCTAGAATAAAAATCATGTAATGTATTTTTGATCAAATTTAGAAAGAGGATTGTAGACATAAATGTATTAACATTATATCCTGATATTAAGCTTAGTAAAGGAACACATAGTGGTGTAAAATTGTACTATTCGGGAAATAATTATTACCCTCCTAGGACGACTACTCTTCTACTACATAATATAAATTCGTTAATTATTGTCTATAAACGAATATATTGGCATTTAAAGTAAACAGTGTAACCTTACCCACAATAAAAATTTTGACAGGCTTATAAACATGAAATGGAACATCGAAAGTTATCCAATGAAATAAGACACCCAATCAGTATAATTATCGAGCCATTTGCTCTCATTTCGGATCCGACTTTAACTGAACGTCTCCGCAAATTATGGTTTCGTAACTAAAAATACTTTGTAAATAGATTATTTAAAAAATACAGACTGTAAAAAGAAGCGGTATTTGTTCCTATGGATCTGGATGTTTGACGGTTGGATTGATAAAGAACAGTTTTACGTCAATGAAAATATCTACGTTGCTAAAAAAACACAATATTTTCAAACCACAACTGAGAAAAGACACTGTATAACTAAAATTAAACAATTATACATTATGTATTCATACTTTGATGGCAAGTATTTATACTTTGGACATTATTTAAACAACGTTTCGGCCGATGTAACCTCCGACCTTGTCGAACACGAGAATCTTTATGTCGAAATGATGGCAAGCTACATTAGTGAATGAAATAATTTTCAGCAGATTCTCGAGTTCAACAGGACGTACCTAAAGAAGAAAGTTGTTGTTCTATAAGTTAAGCCCCGGCTTAAATGATGCGTTATATATATATATATATATATATATATATATATATATATATATATATATATATATATATATATGGTTTGCGTTAAACGATGGGATGGAAGACAAATATATTATTACATTAAATAATGAGGAATTTTTTTGTGAAAGTATATTGAAAGACAATTAGTTTAAGAAATGTAATTGACTTAGGACTTTCGATGACGTCAGTCAACGGATAATGCTCAGAATTGTTTATTAGGATTTGATAAACACATAAGTTTCCAAAAGTAAGTCAACGAGAAAGAGATCCACATTTCTACTATATCATAATCAGAACTTTGACATGAGAAATATTAATTTGCATTGGCGTTTAATACCTCCATTCATCCACGCATGTATTTTTGTCATTACTTGTTTTATGTTTTAAAACTGTATGTATATTTGGGTTATTCTCAGAACGTTTTGTTCGATGTAACATTCAACCTTCTTCCTATATGTCTTGTAAAGTTCTGGAATATTTATGTAAAACTCGAAAATATTTATGGAATTTTAAACGGAATATTTTATTTAATCAACCGGGTTAGCATTCTCTTGTTGTGTCAGCCATGGCCGAGTAGAAGTCTTGAACCTTCAACATCCAAAAAACTGCCCCTTCGAACTGATTATTACTTAGCATTTTATCAGTTGCGGTTGTAGGTTCCATAGGCCGAACCGTTGTGACATCTGAGATTAAAACTGAATAATTCAAATAATACTAATCAAGTTAACACAGAGTATAAGTGTCTTTAGTGAGCAGTTTGCCTTTCAATTTCGCATGGCAGAATCACATGGAGATAACCAATGATATTTTTTTTGAATTTGAGTAGATTATCAACTTTTTATAAGATTTCAATCAGAAAAGGCTCTTTTTATCCGACTTAGAAGAGAGTAGCCGGTAAAAGAGTTCTCTGTAATTGTTTGCCCACTTTTAGCTCACAAATTAAATCTTTTTCCAATTTACATCTCTTCCCCAGTTAAAGCAATGTCATCTAATAGTTTATTGGATTGCATGACATTGGAAGACCACTTGAGATACCCCTGTTGATAAATGTCAGATAAAGAATTATCATGGCGACAATCCGTGAACATTCCAGCAAGAGTCTCCGCCTTTTACGTGGTACTTAAGTTATTTCAAAGAGAAATACAATGTTGGTGGCCCTAATAAAACCATCGACATTTTATCTTTCTTAGTACCCCCTTATTTCCTTTAGCCGAACATCTAACTCTTGCAACGCCTGCCTTCTATATGCAGCACTAACAAAATGCAACCTACTACATGTTTACATCTATATATATATATATATATATATATATATATATATATATATATATATATGTATATGTCTATTCTCTATCTCTTTCTATCTATCTATCTATATCTATCTATCTATCTATATATATATATCATGTTTCAAACATTTGGTACTCGTATTTTTTCTAACATTCATCTTGAGAAAATCTAATAATAAAGAGAAAACGTTGTTAAATACATAAATAATATTTTTCGGCTTTCTTTTTTCAATTTCCATATATATATATGGAAATTGAAAACAGAAAGCCCCGAAATATTATTTATGTATTTAACAACGTGTTCTCTTCATTATTAGACTTTCTCAAGATGATTGTTAGAAAAAATACGAGTACCAAATGTTGTAAACATGATATATATGCTCGAAACGAGGAATTTAAAGACCACCCCTAATGTTACGTTTGTGTCATCCTGGAGCTGTGCCAAGGACGATAAGATTCCACCTAGTAATATCTCTGTCAGCGAGAGACGTGTCCACGACGCAAACACACACATATACATTACACGGCCACGGTAATATCGAAATATATATCTATGGTAAGTAAGCTACACATAAATGTTCATGTTTCATTCCCACAGGAAATCATCATGCTATATGCATGGATGTATTGTTTGCGATTTATTTTATATCTAAGAAGCGTTTGTTCTGGTTGACTAACCAATTCTTAACTCCTCTCAACTAAAGGCTTGATAGCCTTTTTGTTTGAGAAGCGTTTTGGCAAGCCCCACTTTTAAGTTGGTCAAATTAACAGGTGACGTTACTATATAAAGTCACTATTTCAAAAGTATTTAGTTTTGTTTGTATTTTATTTATTTATTTTATTTATATATGTATTAATTATAGTTATCCTGAAGTAAAATTTATTCTATGTCTACAGTGTGCTTCTATTTCGCTTCTACAATTTAGTAATTTTGTAGAATCTTGAAAAAATTTTAATTCTATCTTCTCATTAAAGCATAAACTACACGAGTCGTCTAAATACTCTAATGTACTGCTGATAATCGTTCTATCCAATTAACTTTCATATCCTGGCCTCGATTAATAGTGACCAAAAAGTAAAATAATATAAGCCGAAACAGAAGCAAGATCTAGCGATTGCGTCAAAGAGAAATGAACCTAGGTGTGTTATTAGATCGGGGGGGATGTGTAGCTTTAAGAATTGCGTCGGCACCGTTATACATTTCCAATTTATAATATCTAGCAATCTTTAAAAGAAAGACTTAATAAAGTGAATGGAATCAAAGTTCATAATGTAAACAATTTCAAGGGGCAGGAGTGCTCTATTCTTTTAGGAATAGTTTTACATTATCGATAGTGACCACCAGAGATTTCACTTAGCAAAGTGCCAAACCCACAAAATCCTCTGAAAACAAAGGGTTAAGCTGTATCACCGTTTCTGAATGTAGCTAGACAATTATGGACTTTGAGCTGACATCTATTTGTACATAGCATAGCATAAAAATCGGAACAGAGCCGAATGAAGACAGTAAAAGTTTGCACACAGAAAGAGCTCAATATCTTTTAAGGTCGAGTTATTTTTGATAAAAGGAATAATAAAACAATAATATATTTTGGGGATATATATTTCTTTTTTATACGTTAGGGGGTTCTCTGCTATGGGTCAATATTTATAGGGGCCATTTTAAGTGGGGAGTGGTGTAGTAAGTTGTTTGTTTACATTACATTTACATTTATGAAAGTTAGTACAGTCGGGGAAACAGAGAGCAAGGAGAGAATTACAAAGACAAGCAGTTCGGGAAAGATGCTATGAGAGTAGAAAGTTCTCCGGTATCTGGGGACCTCTACAGTAAAAGTGGTTTATTTTGTTCTAGACTTGATGGTCGGGGGTTTAGACGTTAAGCAGATACGAGTGCAGGAAGTTCATCGGGGCACATTCCACGTAAGTACTTATAAAACAAACAGTGCGGTTATGGAGCTGTGTTGACAGTGCAGGACCTATTAAGTTAGAACTTTTCTGCACGCTGTGCAAGATTGAGAGACTAATGGTTGGTACACCAGCAAAAATGTGACAACAATACTCTATTACGATACAATAGACGATATATCATGAAATGAAATGCCGTGGAGACACATAATATTCTACATACCCGACATTTGCTTTTTCACACAATACTTTATGTATGAGTGAATGCTTACATTATAGATATATACGATACTGGTAGGTGTGAGTTTTTAAGCCCGGTAGATGGCGCCTACTTTCTTTCCAGCAGACCCTGCAGTATCTTCTCTGTATTCAACCAAATGCATGCTGCATGGGAATGTTAGCCCGAGAAATTTAAAAGTTGGCCTATCAGTAAGGGTGCTATCGCCGATGGCCATCAGTAGCTAGAAAGGTTACTTAGAATTGTATACGTATACATCTATCAGACGTAAATCTTTCAAATCAGAAAGATAGTTTATAGGGGAAATGCCTTGTGTAATGCATTTCCATTATTATCTGAATTTATATTAATTATGTATACGACTCGCGGCTTGTTGAGAGCTCCGCACTTTGTTCCGATATTTATTTCGTTTCATTTCAGGTCGGGAAGTGCATAAACGTGGAATATGAATTAATATATTATTCGAGCAAACCGGATATTCCTGTTTCATACTATGTATATACTTTCAAAACGTTGTATAAACTCATTTACAAGTTGCAATATGTCCTGAGAAAATGATTAATTATGACTCGAACTCTTTGTTAAATAAAACTGTACACTCTTAGTAGACACTGATACAAGGGAATAAAACACACGTTAACGGGTACAGCGGGGATGTGATACTAACCTTGCCAACCGGGTAACCAATAGTTACAATCATTATAACTAGCGGGACCCGTGGAAATTCGACGGTGCTTTCTACACTAATCTGTATAGTTTACTGTTAATAATTATTTTTTAAATAACTGTCAACATCAAGAAAATAACTCTTTCTTCTGAAGCTTGTGAAGCTACATATTCTTAAAATAAATAAAACGAATATGTAGTTGCTTTATTTATTAATATGAAATGGTATGAATGTAATTGTTTATAAAACAATAAATATTCTCTATCTTCTTGGTGTAAACTATTTGTTAGTTAAATAGATTTCAAATCAATAAAGCGAATTCCACATTTTGATATATATTTATTTTAAATGTACTAGACAACATAATGGGAACAATTCATTCTAAAATGGATAAAGTCGGAAGTGTTTACCTTAGCGACATATGATTAATCACCAATTACAATCTTTGCTGATCGGACGATCTCAATTGTTTTATGTGTGTAAAAGGTGATGACGTATGTACGAACATAGAATTCCTTAGCGTGTTATTATATTCATTTAAAAATATACCCGTTCTCTTTTGGCCCCTCGATGTCTACGCGTCGATCTGTACTCAAAAATCGGCATGGCAACCATAAAAGATGATAATCAGAGAATAGATTCTGGGTGAAACAAGATAGTCTTTCTAAGCCGAGTTAGGGGTTGCCTAAAAAACAAGGGTGTTGCAAGTCAAGTGGTGCAGGAGGAGACTCTTGTTAGAAGTGTTTCGCTTCGTTCAAACAGGTTTTAACGCCTCTCACACACGTCTGCTTTCGGCGCTTATCTTATACAGACTGCCATATCTCATCCTATCACATTTGTGATCCAACGTAATATCCCTTATGTTATCATTCCAAACTAGACGATAAACCGCCTGAACACTGCTGATCACCCTTTCGCATCCTATATACTTTATATATCTCGAACAAAATTCCTTAATGAATAAAAGTCGACGTACCTAGCAATGTCTGATATTTCTCTCGCTGACATCAGAAAATTATCCTTATATATTGTCTTGTTTTAAGTCTCTCGAGTAAAGAAATGCTTGCATCACTAAGTTCCAAATAACTGACCGTTTCCTTTCTTTTCTTGACAATTCTCTCCCCAATTTCCCACGATAAATGAAACCACACCAGATGATTTTATCATCATCCTTTTCTAGATATAATTAAAAGAAACTGTACACCTTCAAAGCATGTGGACTAGATCGTATCCCTGCTATAGTAATAATAAATGCTCTGCTGTACTGGATCCTACCCTCTCCAAACTCTATAACGAAGATCCTGCCCAATCTGGCTTTTGTTATAGCTGGAAAAGTGTTTCTGTGGTTTCAGTTTTCAAGAATTCTGATGAAATAATTGACCAGCAATATTATCACGACATACGACTTCTCCCGATCATCGCTTAAATCTTTAAATCATTAATCAATTAAGCGAAGATGCTGAACTGCTTACCTGTTTATGTGAGGAATATCTCTACGAGCAATATTCACTACTGATTACTTCTTGACGTGCCTATCAATATTCTACAATTCTTCGCTACCTTCGTTGGTTTGATGAAACGTAGTAGTAGTTCGTTCTATCTTCTTCATCGTTGTTGTTCTGACGTGCTGCGTGTTGATTAATAACAGCAATTGTAAATAATAACAGCACAAAATCATTTGGGGTTTAAAAATTTTCTAAGGGTTTTAATTTTTTATTTTCTAGTGTACCGTATCCATACATATACCGCCAAATTATCCTCAATAGATCTCACGAAGCACGACGGCTCTATCGTGCATTACAGGAAAAAGAGAAAAATCCAATTAGCTTATTTGCTATACGACACTGTCGACTTCGTTTTAGTGACACTAGATGCGTAGACCTAATTCTAACTTCATTTTTAATGGAAATACCGTTAATAAATGTATATTTTCATCCCGCGTGAACTGTTTCTAAACCAGTGTATGTTATAACATGACTATTTTCTGGCCCTTTTTTAAATGAAACAATAATCAATATATGAGACATCTGGGAAAATCCGGGACAGAATTTAATAAAATAAGTGAAATAGTTATTCATCCATAGCAAATTAATATTCTTTTATATACACGTGTTTTGTCTATTTACCTTTGTAATTGATTTCCATGCTCCACACTTTCTTATTTGCATTTCAGCCTTTAAACATAAACAAATATATGAAAAGTTCAAATTAAAAACGCAATAAACATCAATTTAAACAAGGTTATCGCTACCAAGACTAGAAGTTAAGTCATTTTACATATATCATGATATCTTATGTTGTTGCTTTCAAGTAACATATACTCTGAGAATTCAATTCTAGAATTCGAATGTTTGTTATCTCATATTCACTATAGACTTCTCCTTCCACGATGACAAAGATACAAACATAGTATAACACTAATAAACCGAAACTGGGGTTAAACTTAAAGAGAAATCGACTCTTAAACATGTTGGTCTGTCTTTCTTGTGAAATCTTTCATGGAGTTCATACATTATATCCATTGATATTTCTGTTTCTCGTGCAGTTCGTTCTCTCCATTCTTTCAAACGGTTTCTCACCCCCGAGGCTATTCTGTAATTCTATAAATCTACAATCAGATCTTGTATGGAGTATTGTTGTCATATTTGGCCTGATGAATCACTGCCACATTTGATGTATTCTTGATAAGGTTCAGAAGCGTATTTTTTATTTGCTTGGTCCCGCCTATAATTTTCACCGCCTCCTCTTTATCAAAGAAGTGATGTTGCTAGACTCTTTTGTTCCAGCTTGTTTGACTCGTTGATATAGTGTTTTTCATTGATTCGCTGTTCAGGTACCTCGTTGTAGTACATCTTTCTATTCCAGTAGGTTTTTTTCCAAGAAATGTAAGTTTCTGGAACTCTCTTCCTGTTGACTGTTTTTTCTAACTATGAGTTTTAAACGATAACAGTCAATCTGCATCTCCGCTCTTTGCATTGATCATCTTTCGTTCTTTTCGCTCCTTTCGCTAAGTTCCTACATGCATTGTCTGGAGAGACTTCCATAAAATATATATCTTACAAAAACTGTTTTTATTTGACTGTCTTAATGTATTGTTTAGAAGAGATCCACGCATACCAATGAATTAGACCTTTGAAAAACATTTGCTGCTTGATAACTGGTTGCATCAAACCTACTAATTTGTACAACGTATTGTTCATGCAGATATGAGACAAGAAATTGTCAGACGAGTAGAGATCACAAAGGCTACAAGTGATGACCGCTATCTCTTTGATGAATATGAATCTACGGCCCAACGACTGAAATCAATGACAAGATTCTTCGGCCATGTGGAGTCCCTAACAACATCTCAAGAAGAAACCAGATTACAGCTGTGGACCAATGGACTAGAGAATGACACACTCATACTTACATGGAAACTCCCTTTCTGAGACTTACTCGCCTGTTTCAGAACAACTTTAGTTCCAGTAAAAAACACCCCACTGCTTGAGAACGAAGATGGGATGATCAGAAACTGCTATGGGCAGACAGGGCTACAAAAACAGACATAATCATCTGCGAATGTGGGGAAGAAGACTACACGATGCAACACCTCCTTGTATGTCTCACACTACGCAACCAGTACAGTTTGAATGTGGGAAATTGTCGTATGACGACATGCTGAAAAGACGCGCAAAAAGAAGATAATGAATTAACTATTGGTTGGGTTCTCTATGTATCTTTTACCTGAAACAACGTAACTCATTAACTCGTATAACATTCGGCCTCCGTCATATTTTGCAAGACAGAACGACTTTTAAGAAATCAAGTTCACACAGTAAAAGAGCTAGCTGTTTGGGGCTAACATTCAGACAAGTTCAGTTTTTTTAAAAGAGGAAATTGAAGTGCTAATCCTAGCACATTTAGTTCACGGTGAGAGGAAGAGCGTACACTATGGCGTTGAGTGATTAACATATAAGGCATTCGGAAAAAATATATAATAAAGAAGAGAGAGAAAGAGAAACCATGGATAGTGAGGGAATAGAGAAAAAAATCATATGGCGTAAGAGTGTAAAGTGATGAGACGGGGTGTAACGAGACGAAGATAGATATAAGGGGTATACAAATAAATAGGTAATAAGAGACACAAGAGAGAGAAAAGAGAGAAAAATAGTAAAATAAAGGGATATTTACTGAGAAATGTGGGAGAATAAACAAGAGAAACAAAGCGATAAAGATAGGGAGAGACATATGCGGATATATAGATTCAGGGGAAAAATGGGAAAAAGAACGAAAAATAGAGAAAGAAAGATATGAAGAGTTCGAATACAAAACGCGATGAACGCCATTTTGAAAAATACGAAACAATTCTTACAATTCAATATGATATCGGCATAATTTCTTGTTGCTTTAAATTAGAATAAACTTTCACTCGGACTCTAGATTTTATAGAGTCTCAATTTCAATTTTCTATGTCTCAATTTAAACAAATTGGATTTATTACGTTTAGCATTCGAACTTTTCAAAAGAAGTAAAAAATCTTATAGATGAACAGAGAAATAAAAAGGGTGAGATAATCATAGTGATATATATATATATATATATATATATATATATATATATATATATATATATATAATATGAAACTTAAAGTATACTTTTAGAGGATATAAGCTATAGTGAAATAGTTTTAGCTCTATATATAGATAAATGAAAGAAGAGAGATAAATATGTACGAATGACAAATCTATTTCAACTTCGATTGTTCAATGCAAAGTATACTCGGTAAAAACATGTTTATGTTTCTTTCCTTAAGCCAAGGCTTTTCAAAGATTAAAATCCTGGCTTAAGGAAAGAAAAATAAACATCTTTTTACCGAGTACACTTTGCATTGAACAATCGAAGTTGAAATAGATTTGCATTCGTACATATTTATCTCTCTTCTTTCATTTATCTTAATCCAGAATATATATATATATATATATATAGAGAGAGAGAGAGAGAGAGAGAGAGAGAGAGAGGGGGAAATAGAAAGAATGTAAGAGGAAACAAAATAGAAAGCGTGTAGGAATAGAACGAGGAAGTCCGTGTGTGTACTTGTGTAAAATGGAAGGGTGTGATCGGTAGTCGTGGCGTGCGAAAATGGAAGAGAGACATAGAGAGAGAGAGAGAGAGAGAGAGAGAGAGAGATAAAGAGAGAGAAAGAGAGAGAGAGACAGAATATAGAGAATGAAAACAAGATAGAAATAGAGCATGAAAATGAGTGAGAGAAATAAAAAGTCAACTCAAAAGAGAGAACGTATGAGAAATAGGAAGAGTGGAGATAAGAGAGAGGTTGTTCCTCTCATCATTGATAATCAATTTTTAACCTCCATTTTTCTATAAGCTTTTTTAATAAATAAGAATACTTCAAACACTTATATCAACAGATACACTTAAAAATCACAAAGAAATAAATGGCGGTGAAGATGACGATGATGGCGAGGGGGGGGTTATTTATTGATCGGCTCTTCATGAAATCGATTAAAACGTCAAATAACCGATTCAAAGCTTTCGTGATATTCCCTTCGATGTCGTTACTTGTTTTGTTGACTAATATAAGCAACAGTTTGTATTTACCCTCATTCCACTAAGGTAGAGTGTCACACAATTTGAGTTAAGTATGTATGAAAACCTAACGGCGTTTAACGGCCAGGGTGAATTTTTGTGGAGGTGAGACAGAGTATTATGTGTTGCTGACATGTACATACGCTGCCTTCCCTTCTCTACTTTTCTATGTTTACTGTACTTTTCTTTCATGTGATTCTTTCCATTTCACTTCTAAAAGTGAAACTCACAAGAAAAAAGAAATGGGACGTACTTAGAATCATTGTTTACAACTACGTCCGCAAAACCAGGACACAACCAGATTCACATTGGAAAGTAAAGTAATGTTGATTGACTAAGTATAACAGTCATTGTGCGATCCATCGAAACAAGTCTGTCAATTTCATGACTTAAATAAAATATAGACATTTCTGACTTAAAAAAGTACGTTCTTTTTAGTTGACACCAGAGAACTGAAACATCAGAACGCTGAAAAAACGTAAGTTTTACAAACCAGAAGTTTTTTTCAAACGATTTCGCACTTATGAAACACATTACTATGAGACTGCTTTCCTGCAAACTACAACAGTATCGTCTTCAAAGCCAACATCAACAATTACTTTTTATAGACCGTCTTGAAAGGTAAACACATTTTGTTAATTCCATTCATGATTCTCAATCCTCTCACGATATTCTTCATTATCTACCAGGCAATTAATTTACTTCATTCACTCAAGTGTCTTTTAGCCTTGATAAGTGTTGATTCATTAGTAAAATGGATTGTATCCGACGCAGTGAATAGTAAAGAGGAATTATTAACATAACAGCTTGAGATGGCTAGAAACGACATAGCTGAATGTACATCCACACATGTTGAGCGCAAACAATAATGTGACATAAATGTTTACTATTTAATAAAACTGAAGACTATGTAAATCTAAATTAATGCTGTTTCATTCTTCAGTTTACACATCATACACACCGTAAAGAAGCGACGTCGCAAGCGAAAGACCTTTCCATAATTTCCTCAAGTAGACATAATAAAACATTAAAATACCATAATGAAGTCTTGCTCTATATTATGTTTTGAAAAAAAGGGGAAAGCAAGGAAAACAACGAAAATGTAAGAATGTAATGATAAAGCATAAAACTGCATTTTTAAGTAACTGTAATCGTGACACGGCGTTGCTCGGGTGTCGTTTAATTTCGTTTTTGTTTCAATATTTTAAATATGCCTTTTATTTGTTTTGATATTTTTAACATGCCTATTTTTAACTAATTATTGTTTAATAAGATTTTGAGTATTACATTCCATTATTACGTTATCATATAATTTTGTGTCGTACTGAATTGTGATAAAACTATTACTAATTTGGTAATGATGATTTAATCGACTAACGTCATAGAAATATATTTCAAAACGGTCAGTTTTTTTATAAGTAAAATGGGAAAGTTTATATCATATAACCACAGATAACAGATAAAATATTTGAGGAAATTTCAAAAAATATTAAAAATTAAAAAAAACAACAATCGCTACGTTAAGTTAGCAAGTCTCGTGATATCTCGTTGGTTTTTGTTCTCATATCGACAATTAATTCTCCGTATTTAGGTATTATATGAGAATATGTAAGAGATGGGGAAACAGATATAGTGGATTATTACAACTTTATAGTATTACACCCCGGAGTATTACACTTGTGAGTATTAAACTTGTCTAGTAATACACTGGCGTTGAATTACACCTATGAGTATTACAATTGTGCAGTATTACAGTAATGAAGTATTCGTGAGTATTATACTTATAAGTAGTACTACAGTAGTGTAGTATTATACTTGTGTAGTATTACATTTGTGTAATATACGTGAGTATTACGCTCATGAGTAGTACAAGTGTACAGTATTATAGTAGTGTAGTATTATACTTGTGTAGTATTACATTTGTGTAATATACGCGAGTATTACGCTCATGAGTAGTACAAGTGTACAGTATTATAGTAGTGTAGTATTATACTTGTGTAGTATTACATTTGTGTAATATACGTGCGTATTACGCTCATGAGTAGTACAAGTGTACAGTATTATAGTAGTGTAGTATTATACTTGTGTAGTATTACATTTGTGTAATATACGTGAGTATTACGCTCATGAGTAGTACAAGTGTACAGTATTATAGTAGTGTAGTATTATACTTGTGTAGTATTACATTTGTGTAATATACGTGAGTATTACGCTCATGAGTAGTACAAGTGTACAGTATTATAGTAGTGTAGTATTATACTTGTGTAGTATTACATTTGTGTAATATACGTGAGTATTACGCTCATGAGTAGTACAAGTGTACAGTATTATAGTAGTGTAGTATTATACTTGTGTAGTATTACATTTGTGTAATATACGTGAGTATTACGCTCATGAGTAGTACAAGTGTACAGTATTATAGTAGTGTAGTATTATACTTGTGTAGTATTACATTTGTGTAATATACGTGAGTATTACGCTCATGAGTAGTACAAGTGTACAGTATTATAGTAGTGTAGTATTACGCTTGAGTTGTTTTATACTCGTGTAGTATTATACTCCTCTCTCTCCTCGGACTGATGACTTCTCGTTGGAAGCTCATGGGTCCGATCAGTGATAATGACTGAACGCTTTCACTTAACGACTATTTTAAACTCGTGTCACATCCAGCTCTCACCGGGACGCAGAGGAAAAGAGTGCATGTGTAAGAGTAGGGAGGTATCTAAGAGATGAGGAGTGTGCGTATTAGAGGAATAGAAGAGAGAGAGTGTGTGTGTAGGAGTAGCATGTTGTGGAAATGACTGTGTCACAGATAAAGAGAAGGAGAGAGAGTGTGAGAGAATGATAAGTAGTATGTGTGCTACTAGATGAGAAGTGGGAGCCAGAAAATAAGAGATACAAAATTGCCATAGATATGCAAACACTATTACGAAAGAGCCGTTCAGATTAGGTCGATCCAAACGAGGCTGACGTAAAACCTTTCTGACTCATTTTATGGGCAATACTTCGTAAATATATAATGAACTGGTTTATCACGGCGGGAAAAAAAAATTATGGCAAAATTGATCTATATCGATAGGTTTTCGTATTTTGAACAAACATATAAAGAAAGACCAATGTTTAACTATGACAGCTCCATGAAAAAGCAATGCCCCTTGTAGGGCTACCATACTTTTTTAATCTGTGTACATTTATCTTGCATCTTGTAACTTAAATTGCGTGAGGCAATTAATTTATATATATATATATATATATATATATATATATATATATAAGTGTTTAAGGTTCATATTTTTTTTAAAGCATCTATTGTTAAATTTAAGAAGGAATAGGTAAAATAAATACCTTTTGAAGCATTAAGATGCGATATCAATTTTTTTTATAAAAAAAAGAAAAATAATAAATCGAAACCGATTTTTTTTCTTTTTTCCATTAAAACTAGCATTTTTTTGTTGTTAGTTTAAAGTGATACAGGCAACTTATGTATGGGTATCTTTTGGTAGATCCTTTCAATAGTCCGAATCAGAATCTTAGTTTCGGGGGGAATAGGCCGAGGAATCTGCCATAGTTTTAATTTGTGTCCCAAGTACTTTCAGACCCATCCGGGTCCATCTTCAAAGGACTGAGGATAATCAGGTACAGACCAACTGTGAGTATAGTATTATAGATGGTTTTGGCGGGAATTATGTAATAAGTACGAAATTATACATTACACACATTTTAGTATATTATTACTGGTATTACAATTAATTTTTTTTTCTGAGTGGTTTGGATGATTTTAAGCAAGATAAATCCTATTTTCTGTTTCCTCTCCATAGAAATATTCAATAACATAGGTTTTAGAAACTTTTTTTCTTCAACACCAACACTCCAATGAAGTGCCATATATCAATACATATATATATATATATATATATATATATATATATATATATATATATAGATATCGATATATGACACGTCATATATATATATATATATATATATATATATATATATATATATATATATATTCATACATATATATATATATATATATATATATGTATATATGTACATTAAAGCTGACTGAATAATTCTTCTTTATTTACGTTATTAATTTACTTGCATTATCTTGTTACGTTTCAATCTTGTCTCATCTATGCAGAAAACTAAGTCGCTAAGTTATTATTACAAAACAGATTAAAATTCACTTTGTTAACTACTTTTTTATTAACGCGTAACTGATCCTTCAGGACTGAGAACTTGTCGCCTGAAATCAAAACTCATTATTTACACTTTTGAAAAAGACTAAATCGACCCAGAAGATAGTTATATAATTTGATCTTTGTTCTACATCACTGCGCAGTGGCAATTTATATTTTCTACTCACCTCTCTCTTTCTTATGTCCTCACATTGCGCGCTTCCAAGGAACTAACGCCTCTCCCTCACCCTCTCTTTCAGCCATTTGACGGAATATCTGGTTCTGTTCACTTCCACAGTCTAGTAATCCTAACCTCAGGTTTAGCAAGTTGATATTGACTTAACTTTCATTTTTTCTTGTTGTCAACAAACCAATGTATATACTTGTGGGTTTACTCGCTCAATATCTAACACTCACTTATTCTTTTCCTATCACAACTGTTCATTTTATTCGCGCTGTTGCCCACCACAGCCAATGTGTACATAGCCACGCAAGAAAGAATACTTGAGCTGTGAAGTGTATATGGGCACGCGTTTCTGGCGTAAAACATTATCGACTGGAATTTCAATATTCCTTTCGATGAGTGTTTCACCCTAGCGTTAAGCCGCGGTCTTCACAGGACCCACTATTAAAAGATGTACCATAGATACTTTCGTCTTTTAGAAGAAAGGCAGAATTCTCTGTCTGTATTTCTGTTCTGTTGAACAGCCTACCAGAGGCAGTGACGATGTCTACTAAACTCAGATTAAAAGTAACGTTGGAGAAAACATTCAACCGGTTTATAGACATACTTATCTAACTTACGTATTGTTGTGTTTTGTCTATTTTTTTACCAATAAATATGATTTCATTTCCTTTATTTGAATATCAGAATGATAGTATGTTTTAATATAATTATCCACGTGTTTCGTCGTCTGACGATGCATCAGTGTGGCTGAACCAAGCTCGATTCGAAATCAGGGTCCAAGAGACTGAAGTCCGATTACCTACCACTAAATGCTAGGTAGGAATAATGTTTCCCTTCACCAATGTAGTTGCCCTATGTGGGGAGTTATATATATTTTTTAAATATAATTATCCACGGATACATGTTTCGTCGTCTTACGACTCATCAACGTGGCTGAACCTTATGCGATTCGAAAGTGGGGCCAATAATTGTAGTATTATATAAGTATATTAAAAACGTTGGTTACAAGTATACAAACAAGATATCTGCATTATACAGGGTGGGCAAAAATAAGGGTCCTATTTTTAAAAATTCATAACTTTTTTATTTATTGATTTTTTTTTTTTTTTTTTTTAGAATAAGTAAAGGACCCCTTCCGAAGCAAGCATGAGCCATATTAGCCCTAAGGAACGTACCCTCATTTAGAAAACATTATTTTTGCTTAAAAAACTCAAAACCGTGTAAAAAACAATACTTTAGTTTTTGTAAGTTTTAAGAAGTGTTTTTCGGCTAAAATTTGTTTTGTTTATTTCAAAAAATCTCGGAAGGGTCAGTCTACACACACATAAAGTTTGGTGAGTTTAACTTTTATTTTGTAGAAGTTATTCAAATTCAAGTTATTCAAATTTAAAGATAGGACCTTATTTTGGCCCACCCTGTATTAAGGATAAGAAAACTCGTGAGTGCTTTTTTTAATAAGATTCATATTTTTTAAATGCAGAATTCTGCAAGAAAATTTATGCTCAAATAAAGAAAACAAATTGGTGGAATTTGGATTTTACTTCTTCTTCTTCCTCTTCTTCTTCTTCTTCTTTGCGTTAATCCGGAGCCACGGTGAAATTTCAATGGATTTTTAGACATATGCTATGTCTTATTTCGAGTTAAAGGCCAGTTTTACGGCGATCATTGTACAGGGCTTCTATCTATCCTATCATCGGTTTTCCTCGCACTCGCTTCTCTGCGACTTCAAATTAAAATGCGAATACTGCAACCGCGTCATCGTCGTTGGCCTTGAATATATATGCGAACTATCTGCGCTGCCATTCTCGAATTTTGCCCTTGATCGGCGCGATGCCGTTGCCTTCGGGTGTTGTCATTAAAACGTTGTCGAACAGTGTATTTATTTACCCCTCTCCAGGAGTTAAGCACAATGCCAGTTTTAATCTTACTCGCACAAGGTAAGATGTGACCCAAGGTCGGGTCGGGAAAGTGGGGTTTGGAAAGCCAGCGCCCGAGAGGTGAGCACTTTGGCCATTAAAAATTGCCTGGGTAGCCCCGTCGGCATTCCCCGGTAGGGACGCTTCGGGCAGTAAGCAATAAACTTACTCCTCCCCAAAGAGGGGACGCAAAGCCTGGGAGAGTGGACCTCCTAGAACTGCACAGAACAGACCCATAGACCGGCTTAAATCAAGCCCCGAAGGCCAAGACAATACCAGTCTATGGGGTGCAGTATCCATCGGAACAGATACTACACTTTGATCTTAGTGAAAACAGTGTAATTTCCAAGCCTCACTCTAAACTGTACAAAATGCACACCGTACTGTGAGTAAGAATAAATAGGATACAAGCAACGTACTCTCTCTCTCTCTCTCTCTCTCTCTCTCTCTCTCTCTCTCTCTCTCTCTGTAGTTATGGCTGAAATAGCAACTTCTGTTCAATTAATTGTACAAAATTAATCTATATTATTTATTTGTTAGCAATTTATTACTGAAATATAATTAATAGAAGAAGACAATATGACAAGAAACTGTATAGCATGTTGTTTTATTTAGCATTCAATATATGTACCAGTATTCGCTACCAGCTTCTAAAACCGCATGGTAAACGCATCAACTGATTTCAAAAGGAATCCTTTTTTGAATAATGAGTCACAACTTATCGAGACTCAAAAACCTTGGAAGGTAAGGGTTGATGAGATTGTTATGTTGATAGATTCAGAAAACAGCAATTATTCTCCCTTCGTCAGGATTATCGCTTATGGCAAATAAGGACAAAACGACAAAATAATTGTTTTCATCTTATCACAATATTCATCATCATTCAATGTTCAATGTATCTATCCCATTGACTTTTTCTAATTTTGATAAATAGGGACTGGTTAGTAAGAAAACATTTCTTATTAAATGAATTAATGCGGTCGCCAGGCGATTTGAGAAGCTGGTGGCAAATGCTGCCACCCATATTTAAATGCTAAATTAAACCTTATGATATTCACTTTCTTATCATATTCTTTTTTTTTTCAAGAATTAAAATTCAGAAATGAATTATTATTATTAGAGAGTTACTTTCCAATCACTTTACATATATAGTATTCGTTACAGGAGAGACATATTTCGCTGTATCACAGATCCTCAGTGTAACTTAACCAGCACGTGCCTGAAGCCGGGATCTAGATTCCATCGTCTAGTCGACAGTCACCTCTTGTATTTAAGCGAAATCTCAATGTGTTTATAAAGACTGTCAATTTGCACAAAGAGCTATGCATATACACTTATTGAGTTTAAAAAAAAACTTTTATTCACCCCAAACAAGGCACGTTTCAACTAGGACGTTCATGCATTTTACGATTATTAACCAAACTTCGTATATCCAACTATCAGGTGATTTGCGAATAGTGTTGTCTCTTATAACAAAACAGCTTCGACGCTCATAATACATGAAGCAGGAAACACCGATTATTACAAAGGCACGAGTCTCTCGTATCTTGTGTGTGCCTTCAGTTTCTTTTCGCATCATACGCAAAGTGACCAGATCTGCATTTACGTCCAGCAATTCTAGCGCTGTTATCAATCTTTCAGAGCTACGCGTCATTTCGTTGTTTCCGACTAAAGCCGAGTTTCGCAACGCACGGATTTTCTTTTAATCCACCTTTAACCACCAAACCATCTCTGATTCTCTACGTAAACACATATTTCATTTCATTTAAAAGGTGTATCTTCAGCGACCTGGCTTATTGATAGTTTACCTTCAGCGACTCAGCCTTTTTATTGATACGGAAGAACCAGATTCCCTCACCGCCAATAAAATCTACATAAGTAGACAAAGCAACGCTTTTATGTTATCGTTTTAAAACGATCCTTGGTCGGCAGTGTTTGATGCCTGCTCCAATTATTCCGTTCCTTTATCCATTATTAAAACTATCTATGCACCATTTCAAACCATAACTTACGATGAACTGTAAAACATATTGGTTAAGGCAATTGCAAGCAATTGTTTCATTAGATTTTCTTACGTGAATAACATATAAAAAATGAGTCAACCTACAAAATTTTAAAAGGGCTAAATTCCATAATATGGCGGCTTCCACCATCTTCCATTTTATAATAAATGGGTGGGTGTATTTATTTGTCCTGTTGCCTTAAAGGGTCTAAAGGAAATAAGGCAAAACAGAGCTGGAGTCAACAGTTTGTTGCTAGAAACGGCTTCTCACTTGTCTCATCTACTCTATCTGTTATACCGATCATTACTCGTAATAGTTTCGGGAAGAGCCTGTGTAGTGACACAATATGGTAGATCAGCACAACACTTAGCTAAAAAATGAGTTATTAGTGCCGCATAACTTTACACACACACACACAGTATTATTACCTGAGAGGGACAGAGGGAAATAAGACGACAAGGAGGTTGAGTTAACAAGAGTATGCATTCACAGAAATAATGCGTTTGTCAGGAACTGCTTCCGGCTCGGTCAAAGCGACTCTCTCTCTTTTTCTTTCTCTCTCTCTCTCTTTTCTTTCTTCTTTCTTTCTCTCTCTCTCTCTCTCTCTCTCTTACCACTATTATAAATATTCATAGTGTTGGGAAGAGTCCATAGAGTGAAGCATTAGTATAGATTACTATCAACATTTGTATATGAAATAAATATAAATCCATCCCGTCACACACAGGTTAGCGAATAAAAAATGTGTTTTTCTTAAGTTTATCAAGAATTATGATAATAATTCATACATAATCAATTAAATTACTGATTTAATTCTATGATTTCATTTGAATATAAGTGCGAACACTGGTGAAGCATAATATTTGTCTGCCATTTTTGATAAAGGGTTATACTAGTATTAAATATAATCTAGAATATTTGAAATTGACAGTATACAGAGTCATCTAATACCATTTAGGGGGGGTACACTGTGAGGAATGATTACTATAAATATAACATATGAGGTCAAATGTCACACAAAGAATGTTGGATTACCATTGTTCACAGCTTGTACCAAATTGCTGATTATCGGAAATAAAAGTTGCAAAAAATTGAATTATAACATTTTAGTGTACTATAAAACCATCCCAGTTGTAAGCCATTTTCATTTAGTTCGTCATGTGATTGGCTGATGATGTACAGAAAACCAATACCGAACAAAACCAATCAATCTCGTCAAAAAGTCGTAACTTGTTGATTCCTACAAATTGCGTTTACTTCACCCTCACTTTATTTTTATTGTCTTTGTCCCTATTGAATAAATCTATAGTATAATGGGACCGAAGATGGCTGGTTGCATCGAATGCTATCAAGACAAATCTCCTTTCCTTAACAACTATTAGAAAATTTTCCAACCAGCGATTGGCAAGGCTGACATGACGTATGCCGGGAGTTAAACGATCAAATTCCTTACCCTAACATGTACAGGCAACATAAATTGGAATAAATACATAGAATATACTGGCAGGTCAGCTGTAAAGAATGTAGGCGATTTTTACCCGGTTAAAAAACATCTCACACCTGTCAGTATTATATGCCTTTATAAAACCACTATTAGTTCATCCATGGGTATTTTTGTCACACCTGAGCTGGAGCACCATCCACTAAATTTGACAGGGTTCAAAGTTGCTAACTTAATAGATCATGAGTTGTAAACAAACCTCCAGCACCTGTCCTATCGCTAAAATATGGACTCCCTGTGCGTTTTCGGAATGCTCTCCAACGAACTTACTGTACTTTTCATACAGCCTAACGTAGATACTCCGGACCAGCAACAAATTCACACCCTTTTACTCTAGAGGTTCCCAAATCCTGTATAACTTTCTATTCAAACAGTTTCTTCGTCAGATCGCTTGCCTTTGGAATTCCCTTCCTGCTCCCTATTTAACCAACTGTACCATCATGTAGAAATTTAAATGCAAATGTGGACAAAAATCTTGCTGCACAACTCACCACTTAAGACGTCGACTATAAAACTGGTCTCTAATCATTGTAGCCCCAACTTAAGCTGTCACTTGATCAAAAAAACAAATACTAAAAGAAAAGCAATTATTTTATGATTCGTATTTTCATCTTTTCTTGTTCAATATTTTTTTCTGTGCAGCAAATGTTCGCGCCTTTTTTTTTTCCTTCAAATGTTATGTAACGGAAAAGCAATTTGCTTGAAATCACTGACGAACCTAACGCCGCTCTTCGGAAAAATCGGGCTTTCCATGATATTTCAAAGAATAAGTAAGACATTTGATGTTAATTTTAATTTGGGTAATTATTAAAATAACTAACCATTACAGTTTTATCTTTTAAAGTATCATTTTATTTAGTATCGATTTTGATATCATAGAGTCTAATGAGACACAAATTTCAGCCGCTAACAACGAATTAATTTAAAGAAATGGTGGGAAATTATGACTTGCAATTTTTTGAAAAATCTACTTTTATAATCTACGGAGTTTTTAAGATATTTAATGAGAATTAGCTTTTAATGAGAATTGTGTTTTTATTTCTTGTTTTTTTTTTAACGTAGACGTGTTTATTTCGATTGAAATGAAAATATTTAATATTGAATATGTGTTGTATATGCTTTGCAACAAGAAGAAACATCCAATGTACCTATGAAGATCTACCCGTGTGAGGGTGTAATAAATATGCCTGAGACTCGCACCATGATGATGATGATGATGATGATGATGATGATGATGATGATGATGATGATGATGATGATGA
>OY744519.1:2707500-2742500 GCA_963556195.1 Sepiola atlantica
TACTGCATTTAACCTTCTCGAATCACCCCCGGTGTTACCCAGAATTGATTATGGCCACCTCTCTACTCGAACTCTAATTACTGCATACCATATTGCTATTTCTATTCGTATCTTATAATATCTAAAATTTTCAGCTCCCCAAAAATCAGATTAGACGTCTTATTTCCTATTTATAGACATTAGATTAGACGTCTTATTTCCTATTTATAGATGTCCGGCGGGAACAAAAATCTAACGATGTTTTTGCACACCAAATAATCAAAATAAAATATAGTTATCAAGATGCCATAAGTAATGTAGTTTCAGAAAATATATGGTTATAGGAGTCTATCATCAAAACGCTTTGAGTTCCTGAACAAACAAAAAAACTAACAAACAGATAAACAAGAAAACTACACCATTATAATATTTTGTTATACCTCCTGGAATATTTGTAACTATCTTCTCACTTAAACTTTTAAAAAATTAAAAGAGGCACAGAT
This sequence comes from Sepiola atlantica, assembly GCA_963556195.1. Taxonomy (NCBI): domain Eukaryota; kingdom Metazoa; phylum Mollusca; class Cephalopoda; order Sepiida; family Sepiolidae; genus Sepiola; species Sepiola atlantica. The sequence continues at coordinate 2,707,983 of OY744519.1, forward strand.
ATTTTACGATATATTCAAAGTCAAATTCTATTAAATATTTCATCCGATAGTTCGCAATTTTAAATACATCTTTCTTCTTTGCGTGTCTTTGAAGTATGTAGTCCTACGACAGTTTTGCACTGTTTACGTAGCTTTTTCAATTATTGTCGTACTCTGCAACATATTTCAAACGTCATCGGTTAGGCAGTAGAGTGAAGACAATGCAGTGGTGCATCGTATGGTATTTCTCTCCGCATTCGCAGACGGTTGGGTCGGTAGTGTAGCTTCATTTCGCCATAGCAACTTTTGGTCACTCCATTCATTTTATCAGGTGATCGAGCGTTTTCCACTGCACACAGAGTGTTTCTGAACCAGAAATGGGGACTTCTACGTCAGTAAAAACAGGGGTCATTATCTGGCCCTCTGGTCCACATATGTAGTCTGCTCTCTTCCTGAGAGGTTGTTAGGGGTTCAACATGTTAAGGAAGCTTCTTTTTTATTTCAGTCGTTGGGGATAGGGTTAGGGTTATTTCAATCGTTTGGGTTGTTGGTTCACATCCATGAAGAAGATCGCGTTCATCCCTGATAGTCTTTGCTTGGCTGGTAACTTCCCGTCTCCCATTTTTAGAATCAATGACAGTTAGTAGGTGCAGATTGTTCAGGTGTGTAGGCTTCACGCAACCAGTGATCATAAGTCAGATGTTGTTTAACACTGTTTAAATATATTAAAAATGACATATCGGTTTAAATATAATTTACAGTATTGCCTGATGATTCATGATGCACTACAGCAGACTTTATTCAATAATAGAGGGTCCGTGACCCATTGGATAAAAGTTGGCACCCTATAAAGTAATATAGACATTAATAATATGTCCATTCGTCTGGATGACAATTGGGGTACTAAAGATTACCTGGTATCCATTTTTTTTTCGAGCCCTCCTAATTTTCTGCCGTCTGAGCGTGTTAATCAGCGCCTGACCTTTCCCCTATTAGATGTTGTCCTCCCACCTCTTTCATTGTCTGCCTTTCGTTTTTCTTTCCTATATAGTTCATTGCAGGATTGATTTTGCGAGACCTGATGATTGTATGACATAGTCGTACCGTTTCATTTGCCGCTTCTTCAGTCGTCCGTAGAGCTTCATATGCGTCGACTTCTTGTTTAAGTCTATTTATTACATATTTAACGCAATCCTTTACCTGTACAAGAACAGGATAGTCTAAAGATAGAGTAATGTTGTCACATCTGGGGATGTGCCGGTCAGAGCAGTCTTTCCTGCCTAAACAGAGTACAAAGTTGACTTCGAAATCTAGCTGAGAGTGTCCTCTTCTCTTCTTTAAATCCTCTTTCTCACAGAAGAGACGTTGCTATGTATACTCTATCGTAATTTTCATTTTAGTTATTCGACTGTAAAAGCCGTCCAGCTACATCCACTGTGAATAAATTTATTGTCTGTCTATGTGCAAAACGGAACTTCCATGAGCAGAGTTTTTATTCTCCCAAAACTACCCGTCTGTGGAACACAATACCAAGAGGCTGCTTCCAGTTGATTACAACATGCTCGATTTGAAGTCCAATGTTAACAAATTATTGTTGGGCTATCTTCTTTAACAATCAAATTCTTGTTTCAACCATCGTCTCTAATATCAAAGGTGTTTGTCTCACCGGCCACCTGACAAGCTTATTAAGCTTTATCCTCAATCTGATCTGCCTTTGGGACTTTATAAGCGTTGACCCATTAGTAAAATAATGTTAGAATTGTACAAAATATACTTTTCTTCTTTATTTATGTTATTTATTTATTTACATCATAATCTTACTGTATTTTTCTCACGTAGCTACAACGACTACTTTAGTATTTACCTTTGCTTATTCATGTTAATTATTTATTTTCATCACCATCTTGCCAATTATTACGTTGTTTCCATCGCCGCTACTACCAATCCTTCCTTTATTCCTCTCCTTCCACCACTTCACGTCTCGTTTCGCCCTTCTTCTTCTTACTGTTGTATTTTCAGTTACCGGTGGGTGTATAAACCATTCTACACCCGTGTCATCGTTAATTCAGGTTTTATTCGTCTGCAGAAAAGATTAATTGGACGCCGAGTTGATCTACCAAAAAGTGTATTTAAAAAGACAGACTGGGTATTTTTGCACCCGTGACGAGAGAGGAATACAGACAGATAGATAGATGGATGGCTCGCCCCGCTACACCTGGTTAAATTGTGCGCGATCGAACCCCGTTGGCGACGCCACTCCGGACACATTTTTCGTGAGTGAAGTTTCACCATCCAAGATGCAGAAACTAACCGACCGGAAGTAACGTGGTTTCGTTTATTTCCGTTCTGGTATCACCTTTGACCGTCAGGTTTCACTCAAACTTTTCCATTTAAACAGGACCCTCGTTATGTTACACTACCATAAAAAAGATTCAACATGCAAACAAGCAAGCGACCAAGTAATAGTATTAAATAGATTAAACCTTTTTTAATACGCTTCTCGATGGTTGTGTCAATTCAACTTCTGATTGAGATTGATCAATTAATTGAGTTCATGTAATTTGGATTCTTCGTATACGTTTAGATTTAACTCAAATAATTTGCTCTTTGCAATACGATATTAACAGGAAATAAAGTAATTTTATATTAGCTTCTTATGTAATATTATAGATTACCTATTTTTCGAATATCCATTTTGGATTATCTATATTAAATTAATTTTACATCAGATTAGTTTCCATGTGTTTTATTGCTCGCTTTTTCTGTATCAATTTCATACGCATAAATCGTGTTATCAATTATGAATTCATAAACTTATGAAAACGGTTTCTTAAATATTCTCCCATTTCGGTGTTCTTCTTATATCTTATTAAAAGAATACTCGTCTCGGGAGGAGTAAAATTTATTCTCCGAACAGAACAGTTTTGTAGCAATTCGATGTCCCTTTGCGAAGATTAAAATGATTAAACCTTGTGTCTAGGATCCTTATTCCAATATTGATAAAAATGCATTACATGAATTTGATTCGATAACAAGTCTAAAATGTAAGGCTCAAGTTTAAGGGTTCATAAGAAGTAATTGAAATTCACAGAATCTCGTTTCATTGGTATCTAATGTCCATGGATCAAATCCAATACAAATCTGAAATAACTTCTTGGGTAATAGTACTGCTTACATGTTGTTCAAATATATATTTTGTATTATTTAAATTAAATTGATTTCCTATCAGAGTATTTTGCATATGTTTTATTTCCCACCTTTTCTTTATCAATTCCATAGGCATATTAATACTGTATTCATGAACCTATTAAAATGATTCTAAAATATCATATCAGTTCGGGTTTCCTTCATATTATACTAGAAGACCTACACGACGTTACCCAGTAACAAAAGAGGACCCTTCTGAATTTATGCTCCCAGCTCTGAACGTTTAATTACCATTCTGATAATTTTCAAGTTTACATTTTCCTCTCTTATTTTCGTCATATATTTATTTATGTTGTTCACTTAAACATTTCTCTAACCTAAGTGGGAAGTTGGGTCGCAAGATGTTCATTCACATTACATTAACATTTCTGAATAGGTGTACGGTCGTGGAAACAGAGAGCTGGTATGTTATTCAAAATGCAAGCTTTGGAGTAGGCAATTTTACGGCATCTAAAAACATCTCAAGTGAAGTGGTGAGACTTTTCTTCTAGTTGAGTTTGACGGGGGTATTTACGTTCAGGAGGTTGGGGAAAATTCTTAAGCAGAGTGATGCAAGACTTTTGTAATACAACAAAGGTTTCATCTTGGAAGGCAATGTGGTATCTATTAGAAACTTTTTTTGCACACTGTGCAAAAGAGAGAGACTAGTGGTTGGTGCACCAGCCCAGATGTGGCCTTAGTACTGAATGCACTGGAAAATAGTGACTTAAAAGATAGATCGGATACTGACAGGCGTGAGACATTTTCTAGCTTAGTTTAAGAACGCCTACCTTCTTTGCAGCATACTTGGCAGCGCGGTCGGTGGCTGAGTCGTTAACGACGCGGACTGAATCCCGTTCGTTCCACAAAAACACTTTCATCAAAACCCACACCTAACCTTGTGTCTAACCTCCTAAAGAGGAGGTAAATTAAATAAAATACTTATAAGTGTATTCTATGTAAGTATTCCACCTTATTTGCTAAGAATATCAGACCAGACCCGGGATCTTAAACGCTGTACTCTTAAGAAAATGTGATTTCGCCCTTAACAATCAGTCGTTAGAAAAGTTTATTTTAGTTGTTAAATAAAGGAGCTTTGTAAATGTGATGATCCATTTTTGGTCACATTATACTACGGACTGGAGGACATTTTGTTAAGAATTAAGCCATTGCCTTGAATGTGTGGGTATTCGATTTGATCCACTTAAAAGACTAGCAGATTTCTCGGACTTATGTATACTCATATTTCCTGACCTGATATCCTATATTAAAATTTCTATTCTGATCTAAAAAAATGTCTCTAAATTTCATTTTTAATTGGTACAACACTGTTTACAGAGTATTCATTTCATTTTTTTAAATAAAAACACGTTTATTTGTGATTCGGCCAATTCAGTAATTTGATACCCGATCACCTAGAATCAATTAATATTATAATAATTATTTTACTATAACAGGTTAAACTTTATTAGAATGTATGCATTTTTTTTCATGTAACTTTCGTCGTTCTTTAGTTTTATCCAGACAGAAAAAACAACTTCCCTTTTATATAATAGATAGTCGATCGATAACATCTGGTCGGGCCCATCAAAATGTGTCAGTCTATTTGAAATCCGGACATGCAAATGTCATGAAAATGTTGGCCCCAGACGAAAACGCTGAATTATTAATGCCGTCTAAACAGGACTTGAATCATAAAAGAGTTTCATTCTGATTTGTTTGCCAAAACATTAAAAAGGGCAATTCTTCCAGGGAATTGGGTCATATTAAGTCCTGGCCTCTCATCATGGCTCTTGGTGGAGTTCATTGTTTTGTTTGTTAGAAACATTGACGGTAAGAATGGCCAGGAAAGTTTTTTTGTAGATTGTGACGTTTTTATGATACTACTACTACTGCTACTACTACTGCCACTACTACTACTACTACTACTACTAATACTAATACTACTACTACTACTAATACTACTATACTACTACTACTACTACTACTACTACTACTAATAATAATAATAATGTGAAACCGGATACAGCGGAGGGTGTGGAACTGCCCAAACAAAAGAATATAAGGACATGAAACCTACAAATACCTGAGAGTTCCGGTAGCAGACGCCATGACATCAACCGAAATGAAAGAGCAGATTGTAAAAATATACATGAGTAAAACAAGAGAAATGCAAGAAGCTAAATTATATAGCAGGAACCTAGTAAATACCTGTGCAGTACAATAAGTTAGCTATTCTGGATAATTCATAGGCTGGACAAAAGAAGAACTGATACATCTTGATCATAAGACTAGAGAAATAATGACCGTGCAGAATGCACTAAACTCGGAGGATGATACTCTAAAGTTCTCTGTAAACAAAACAAACAGAAGAGGCAAGAGAACTGGTAAGTGTAGAAGACTGTGTAAATGGCACAACACGAATTAGAAAAATACATAACTTAGGACACTGGAAATCTGTCCAAATGAACATGACAGGCAGCAGAGAAACGATAAATGCGACTATAAACGAAAAATGGGCAGAGAAATAGCTACACGGACAGTTCATAAGAATAACAAGCAAAGAGAGTCACGTCAACATCTGGACATGACTAGGAAAAGGGAACTACTACCAGCAGCTGAAAACTATGTGATTGGAGCTAACGATACGAAAGGTGAATCAAACAAAACTCAGAAAAACAAAAAATGCAGACTCTTTATACAAAGAGATGAAAAAGTAAATCACATAATAAGTGAATGCAGTAAACTGACCCCAAAAAATACGAAAACAGACGCGACCGAATAAAAAAAATTAGTACACTGTGAACTATGAGAACGACTGCATTTTAAACACGGGGACAAATGGTACAAACACAAACCGGAGGCAGTAGTGCAAACGAAACTCACAAAACTGGGGATTAATGTATAAACAGATAAACTCATCCAAGCAAGCTGGTTAGATTTCAGAATAGTTAAGAAGAACGAAATATATATAATTACAATACTTGTAGGAGCGCGTGAAAGAGTCCCGAAAAAACTTGAAAAAAGACTAAGAGAAGTTGGATTTAAAGGGACAACTAAGATTTTACTGCGGACGGCAATAGTAAAAACAGGTGAAATCTTGTGTAAAATCTTCGAATGCGGAAACCAACCAACATAAACCGTGAACGTCAATCAGCCACATCGAATTTGCACTAAAGATAAAGCAAACAATGGAGAAAACATCACGCATACCAAATGGAACTGAAACTCAAACGTACACACACTGTAATTGCACCATACTCGGCTGATACCAAACATGTGATTGTGAAGTGTCAATGAACATCGAAAGCCCGAGCAGGGGGAGAACTAACTAGACATCCACTGAAAGATCTCGGAGAGTACTGGAACTTTGCATCGGCTTACCAGAATACAAAATAAGCAATTCTCGATGCGAGTGAGAAATCAATGGTAAGCAGATCTTCGAAGACTTGTCATAACTCAGACTCCATTTACTGTAAGCAATCATTGATGACGACTTGTAAGAACTCTATATCAGAAAAAACAACAACAACAATAATAATGATTATAATAATAATTTTTTAAAAATAAATATTAATAATAATACTTTTATAAATTATAATTAAGGATAATAATAATGATCATAATAATGATAATAATAATTAATGATAATAAATATTAAAATAATGATGATAATAATAATTAATAGTAATAATTATTATAATATTATTAATAATAATTATAATAATTATAATAATAAAACATATTAATAATTATAATTATGATAATAATAATCAATAATAATAATAATTATAATAATAATAATAAATAATAAAAATAAATAATAGTAATAATAATAATAATTATAATAATAATAGTAATAATGATAATAATAATAAATAATAATAATAATAATAATAATAATAATAATAATAATAATAATAATAATAATAATAATGATAATAATAATAAATAATAATAATAATAATTATAATGATAATTATAATAATAATAAAAATAATAATAAATATTAATAATAATAATAATAATTATTATTGCTGTTATAATCAATAATAATCATAATAATAATAATAATAATAATAATAATAATAATAATAATAATAATAATAATAATAATAATAATAATAACTTTTCATTAATAGACGTTCAGTTCTCGGGAATTAAGATGAATTTTTTTTTGTATTTTTAAATGATGTATTTAAAGAAAATAGAAAAAATAATTATTGAAATTAAAATAAGAGTTTATGATTTTTAAAAGCTCAAATTTCTGTACCAAATTTGTATATACATAGTGAGTTCAAATTATTGCAGTGAGATGTTAATTTTCATAGTGAATCGATAAATTTACAAAAAAGCATTTTCTGAAAAAAAAAAAAGAAAACCCAAAAAACTTTGATTTATCTTACTTGCTTCGGGCAATGCACTTTTTCCTTCAATTTAAAACGGGATTATTTGTTAGTTATCCTGCTCAAACAAGGATTGTTATCCATATCATTTACAGAAAGATTGGACCTTACTGAATAACCCGAACAACATTTTGTACCCAGTGTTCAAACCGGTCGACGATCCGACTGAAGTATAATAAAAGTTATCGCATTGTCATCCTGTTTACAAATATCATTTAAGCATTAGAATTTTTATTAAAAAAAACTATATCTTTTGTTAAATTATTTTGGTTGAAATTGTTTTTTTTCTTAAATAGCAAATATAGGTATAACTATTTGCCTTATATATGCAGACATATTCCGGTTGTAGCCAAATTCAAGGGCTACCCTCTTCAAGCCAGTCTAACAGTGATGAAGCTGTTTAAGCTAAGTAATAGAATAAATGTATGACGTGGTTTATCCTGTCTTCCCAGTTTTCCAGCAGTCGTTTGATAACCATTGCAAACTAGTTTGCTTCATCTCAACATCATGGAAAGTGAGTATTAATAAGCCTCCCCATGGGTCGAGTACTCTCTGTACCGTTTTCAGGCGATGTCTGCATGGTTCTATTAGTTGTGTGTCTTTTAATCCTATCAGTCCCTTGAAAGCAAAGGGTATAAACCGATGTTTATATTGTTTTATTTTTAGATATTATATTGTTTTATTGTCCGATTATAGGATTTTGTCTTCGTGTTCTTCTTTTTTTCTTCCCCATTCTTTTTCTTTTTCTTCTTCTTCTTTTTATTATTATTATTAGTAGTAGTAGCAGTAGTAGTAGTAGTTGTAGTAGTAGTAGTAGTAGTAGTAGTAGTAGTAGTAGTATTCTATTTCATTTCTACTCCGAACAATTCAAGTAAAACGGATCGATTAAATCATTTAAATATACAACTCACTGACTCAAATAGATGATTGAATAGAATGAAATTTACTAAAACGTGTAACTGTATAATTTCTATATTTTATTCGATAATTTCTCAGTTGAAAGTCTGTTATATTCTCAAAAATCTTAACGGAATGCAAATATATGAAACTGTATATGATACTAACTATATTTGGAATATATTTTAGGTTCCAGTGTCTCTCTTTAGGGAAAATTACTTTTATCGATATCAAAATCCGACCTGGTTGAAAAAGCTTTGTCTTAATGGCACTTCTCGTTTTTAGTGCTGAGATAAAAGTGTAGTATCTGTTCTGTCCTCAGTTTTTGGACTCGGGCAGTTTTTTTTATTTTTGCCCTATACAGAATACCACTTTTTGGATGCAAGGATATCACCCATATAAAACATATTTTCAAATCCAGCCCTTTCGAGAAGGCGGTACATAGGGACCTGGCATAACACCCTACCCTCGTGAAGACACAGATAATAGATATGCCTCTTCAGCTAAAATATAGTCTATAAGATGTTTGAGTTTGAAGCAGAAATTTGTGTAGGACCACATATTCTCTATCTAATAGAAACATTCGATGAATGTCATTATTTTCATTCATAATCGTCTTTTGAAGAACACATATGATTGCCGCAGACAATATTAAAGCCACCTGCGATGATATTCGTCTCAACGACTGGCTTATTTGAGAGACGGTGTATTAAGTTGAAATTAGATCTTTGATTTGATTTCCTCCACTGGGTCAACCAGGCGGGTGAAAGCCATATTATTGAACAGCATGATTATTAGAAGTGTCGGCGCTGAGACGCGAGATTATTAGAATAACAAGTGTTGATAAAATCTCTAAAGTTTCGCGGGAAATAGGGTTTCTATTTAGCCTACTAAGTACAGTTCTCTGTAGACTGATTCATTTTGCTATTAAATTGCTTCTAGTTGCGAATAGTGGCCATCTTGATTTTCAGGTTTCTAAGCGCAATTAAAACTGTGTCAGTCTGTTTCATGTCTTACAATTAATTGTGTGTGCACAATAATAATAATAATAATAATAATAATAATAATAATAATAAAAATAATAATAATGATGATAATGATAATGATGATAGTAGTAGTAGAAGTAGTAGTAGTAATGATGATGATGATGATGATGATGATGATGATGATGATGATGATGATGATGATGATGATGATGATGATGATGATGATGATAGACTTGTTGTCACTCAGACTCCAAAGAACACCACCGGTTATTATCAATGAGCAATCACTGACGATTACTTGCGTAAGAACTAGAAGCTAGGGCAGTAGCGCTTGATATATCCAAGGCCTTCGACAAGGTATGGCATAAAGGGCTTCTCTTGAAAATACGCTCATACGGTATTACTGGGCAATTACTAAATATAATTAGATCCTTCCTAGACAAAAGAAAACTCCAGGTTGTCCTCGATGGCCGTTCATCTTAGCAACATGACATAAATGCTGGTGTACCCCAGGGATCTATCCTTGGACCTTTACTGTTCCTGATCTTCATAAACGATCTCCCTGATGACGTAGAGTCTGCGATTGGTTTATTTGGTGACGACACCACACTTTACTCTTGCCATGTTGGTAAAACAGACGCGATCATATCCGAGACAATGGCTGAATCTTTAGAAAATGACCTCCAGGCTGTAGTGGGTTGGGGTCATAAATGGTTGGTAACTTTTAATGCCACAAATACAAAGCTCCTTTCCTTCAATAACTACAAGGAACCTATTCAACCACCGATTGTCATGGCAAATAACACCCTACCTGAGAGTTCATCATTCAAACTCCTCAGCCTAACCTTGACAGTTAACATGAATTGGAACAAATACATTGAAGAAATTGCCAAGGCGGCCGCAAATAAGGTTGGCTTCCTCTACCGTGCAAGTAAACTCCTCACACCTGACATAATCCTGTATCTCTACAAAGCCACCATTCGCCCATGCATGGAGTATTGTTGTCACATCTGGGCTGGTGCATCATCTACTAGTCTCTCCCTCCTTGACAAGGTCCAAAAAAGAATCGCCAACCTAATTTGGACCCTCACTTCAGCCTCTGTGCCATCGCCACAATGCGGCATCCTTATGTTTGTTTTACAAATACTTCAATGGATTATGCTCCGATGAGTTGGCTACTCTGGTGCCCCCTCGACGTAAATTCACTAGACCAACTCGACAATTAACTAAATCTCATTCATTCACTGTGTAGGTCCCCAGATGTCGGAAAGCCATCTACTCAAATAGCTTCTTTCCTCGTACTGCTGGCCTCTGGAACTCTCTCCCTGACCCATGTTTCCCCGACAGAACAGACATGCAGAAGTTTAAAACTAATGTAAACAGACACCTCGCTTCGCAGATCCCAAGTTAGGTTGATCCCCCCTTCCTTCTCCCCTTTTCTTTTGTCAGTAGCCCTTACGTCTATAGTGGCGGCTTGCCTTGTTTGGGGTGAACTATGTTAAAAAAAACTAAAAAAACTTTTAGTTAGTGATGATGATGGTAATAATAATAATTATGATTATGATCATCATAATAATAATAATAATAATAATAATAATAATAATAATAATACTAATAATAATAATAATAATAATTTTTATTTATTTTATTTTTTTTAATTTAATTTAATTTTATTTATTTTTTTATTTTTTAAAAATTAATTCAAAGAAATATTATTTTATTCATTTATTTCTTTTTTTTAACTGGTGCCGGCCTAGGCTGACACCAGACAACATATTTGTAAAGGGTCGAGGAGGATGAGAAGATCGAGGAGGGACAGCAAAAACCAGACCTCCACTGGAAAAGTGCAGAGAGTGCTGAGACCTTTGGGAGGCTTGTTGCCACCCAAATCCCAGAGAAGACCAATCGTCCTTACCGGCGAGAAATCAATGATAAGAGACTGTTGCGATACCGCATCGTTATCGAAAAGAGGTGAAGAACACTGGAAGTCTGGGGAGACTTGTTGTCACTCAGACTCCAGCAAATACAACTGGGTGTTATCGGTGAGCAATCACTGACGATGATCTGTGTGATAATTCCTAGTGAGTACAAATAATAATAATAATAATAATAATAATAATAATAATAATAATAATAATAATAATAATAATAATAATAATAATAATAATAATAATAATAATAATAATAATAATAATAATAATAATAATAATAATAAAAAAAAAAAATAAATAAATAAAAAATTAAAAAAAGACCGGGAGAAGTTGGAATCGAAGGGAAGACTGAAACCATACAACGGACGGCAATCTTAAGGAAAATCCTTGAATGCGGAAACGAACACACATAAGCTACGAATTCTAACCAATCACATGGAAGTTGCAATAGGAATAAAACAAAAACACAGAAAGAACACTCCCGCATAAAACCAAGGAACGGAAATGGAAACCCCTTGGCTGATACCACTCAAAATAGTCGTGAAGGAGAAAGGGGGATGGAAAGACCGAGGAGGGAAAGAACAATCACGACCTCCACTAGTAGAGTGCGGGGAGGACTAGGGCCTTGGCGGGAGCTTATTGCCGGTAAATCCCCGAGAAGACCAAAGGTTGTTGCAAGAGAGAAATCAATGGTAAACGACTGTTGTCATAACGCAAAATAATTTGCAAAGGTTATTGAAAAATGTTTCTAGTGTTAGAAATCTGAGGAGACTTGTTGTCACTCAGATTTCTGTAGGACACCGTTCACCACTAGTTATTGTCAGACATTTTCTAGATTCAAAATGATGTAATCTAAAAGACAGGGTTAGTTCTGCTGAACTTAAAGGAAGATTAAATCGGGACAGTATAGAGAGATGAGTTGCAGAACAGGAGACTTTGATGGCAATGTTGAAAGAATATTTGATAGATTTATGTTAGTAGATGATGAACAGTTGCGGTAACAGGGTCAGTTGGCATGAGAAAGCCAAGGAAAACAAGTTAGTAAGGTATAGAGAAGACTCGGGAGAAAGAGATATTTATAACAACCGGGTCAGAGATAGGTTGGTGTCAAATTCAGCATGTAAAATGGACGTTAAACCGGAGAGGATGATGATCGACACTTTTGCGGCTATTTAATGCGTTAATTGCAAATGATCCATTGTATGTAATCACTGATAAAAAATTTTCTAGTGAGTAAAATAATAATTGTTGCTTCGATTCCAGGGAAAACAACCAACCGTTATCTACAAGATATCATCGGTCACAATTGGTGTCAAAACACAAAGCGAGTAAAAGTGATTATTGAATCGATTAAATAGAATTGGAATATTGTGGATACTTGCTGTTACTCAGATTTTGGTAATATATTTCCGTGTTCGTGTAAAAGACATAACGTCAGGCAATACATGCAACGTAATTACTAAAATAAGGCTGAGTTTTCATTTTCGGCGTTACCCATTTCCAATTATAATCTGGTCCTTCTAGAAAACAACATTTTAACAAGATTAGTAAATGTATGTATGACTAGGAGAACTGTTTTCTTGAGCATGAGATACCCCTCTGGCTACCAAGTTAGGTGTGAAAACGTCTATATGTTCTCCAAAGTAGTTACTAAATTTTGACAACACCAACTATCAGAATAGTTGATAAACATATGCTCTTTTCTACAATTTGAAATTTTCTAATATTGTAATCAATAACGTATTGTTCAATAAATGATGGACCCCGCGGAAATTCCACGGTGCTTTCTATATCAATCCGTATAATTTATTTTTCATAATAATATTTATTTTGAAATAATAAATGTCTATCAGGGCAATACTATTAAAAATTACATTTTTGTCTTCTGTAAAAATAATTGTTATTGTTAACTATATATTCTTTAAAAACGAATATTTTTTTTTTTTTTAATTGAAGAAATTTCTAGTCGACGTGGCGATATAATTCAATTTTTGAAACAATTAATTTAAAAATAGGCCAAGTCGGATTTTTTTTTAACTTACCGAAATAAATAAATAAATAAATAAATCATAACTTCCATCGGATTATCTCATGTTTTTGAATATGTGTGAAAGGTGATAACGTACGCACAAACATGAAATGCTTCAGCGTATTATTATATGGATCATAACACAAATCTAATGAACCTCATTTTAGCTTATTTCAAGAGTTAATACAGATGCGGTGTTCGTTTCGTGTTTGTTCTTACACCGAAATCTGGTGAATGGACAAGAAATTTGAATAGAAATAGCATTACTTACTCACGAAGAGTTTTCACTCAAGTAATTAGCAATGATTGTTCAGAGTGGTGGCAACTCTCCCCAAATGTGCAGAGTTCTCCGCCTCTTTAGGTAACCATTTCATGTCATTTTGCGATACATACGTTTACTATTGATTTCTCTCTTGTTTCCGCGCCATTCCTGTTTGTCATCTCCCTTAGTCTTTCCATCCTCTTTGGTCCTTCATGTCCATCTGCTGTGCCAATCGAGGCTAGTGCCACCACATGTGTGTGTGTTTTCAGGAGGTGTTCAGTTTATGGATAATTTTATTAGCAGTACTAGTAGTGCTAGTAGTAGTAGTAGTAGTAGTAGTAGTAGTAGTAGTAGCAGTAGCAGTAGTAGAAGCAGTAGTAGTAGTACAGATGTTTATTGTTCAGCCTGAAAAGAATTTGTCGGGTGTTTATCGCTATAGATAAAGCGTTAAACGGAACGAATAGCTGTCTCCACCAAAGAAACATGACGTAAGTCTGATACCCTTTAAAAGTCCCTGTAACGCTGTTACTCATATATATATACTTGAGTTACCCATTTATATACTTGAGTTACCCATTTATATACTAGAGTTACACATTTATATACTTGAGTTACACATTTATATACTGGAGTTACACATTTATACACTTGAGTTACACATTTATATACTGGAGTTACATATTTATATACTTGAGTTACCCATTTATATACTTGAGTTACCCATTTATATACTTGAGTTACACATTTATATACTTGAGTTACACATTTATATACTTGAGTTACCCATTTATATACTTGAGTTACACATTTATATACTTGAGTTACACATTTATACACTTGAGTTACCCATTTATATACTTTAGTTACCCATTTATATACTTGAGTTACACATTTATATACTTGAGTTACACATTTATATACTTGAGTTACACATTTATATACTTGAGTTACACATTTATATACTTGAGTTACACATTTATATACTTGAGTTACCCATTTATATACTTTAGTTACACATTTATACACTTGAGTTACCCATTTATATACTTGAGTTACACATTTATATACTTGAGTTACACATTTATATACTTGAGTTACACATTTATACACTTGAGTTACCTATTTATATACTTGAGTTACCCATTTATATACTTGAGTTACACATTTATATACTTAAGTTACACATTTATTTACTTGAGTTACACATTTATATACTTGAGTTACACATTTATATACTTGAGTTACCCATTTATATACTTGAGTTACACATTTATATACTTAAGTTACACATTTATTTACTTGAGTTACACATTTATATACTTGAGTTACACATTTATATACTTGAGTTACCCATTTATATACTTGAGTTACACATTTATTTACTTGAGTTACACATTTATATACTTTAGTTACACATTTATTTACTTGAGTTACACATTTATATACTTGAGTTACACATTTATATACTTGAGTTACACATTTATTTACTTGAGTTACACATTTATTTACTTGAGTTACACATTTATATACTTGAGTTACACATTTATTTACTTGAGTTACACATTTATATACTTGAGTTACACATTTATATACTTGAGTTACACATTTATATACTTGAGTTACACATTTATTTACTTGAGTTACACATTTATATACTTTAGTTACACATTTATTTACTTGAGTTACACATTTATATACTTGAGTTACACATTTATATACTTAAGTTACACATTTATTTACTTGAGTTACACATTTATATACTTGAGTTACACATTTATATACTTGAGTTACACATTTATATACTTGAGTTTCACATTTATATACTTGAGTTACACATTCATATTCTTGAACGGAGTGTTTGCTAACACCGCTTGTTATTACTTACATGTACTTTATTAGGTTTCTGCCTGAAATGATACGTAAAATAGAGTTATCGACCTTATACCCTGAATGTTCTACACTTGGAGTCGATGTCCCCTATGATAGTTTGGCATTTAAACAAAAGGTGCCCGACATAACAGCGGACATGTTGCTCTATTTTCTAACCGCGGTTATTATCAAATATAGCAGCCTGATACTTGAGGAACCATAGCATCTAAAGTGCGACAGCCGTGGAGAGGTGGCTCGTATAGCATGTTTTACCAACGAATATTACACCACCGAAGACCAACGACTTTTAAGCCAGAGAGTGGTGTATAATAAATTTTTCAGTTCTATCATTGATCTATTGTATGTTGTTGTCGTGTTTAGAAATAGTTCAATTCTATAGACGTCCGACGGGAACGGAAACTCAATAGCATTGCACAACCTTGTTCAAACTAGAATATACTCTCCTAATTACTCTGGTTAATGTAGTTTCAGACTATATCTGGTTATGAGAGTTTATCCCTAAAATGCTGGTTATTTATTTTTATTCTATAAACGTTCGGCGAGATCGCAGACCCCACAACATTAGTATATTATCTTTGGAGAGAATAGAAATCACACTGTGGCCATCAACCGAATAGCTAGAAAGTGTATTTTAATTCGAATTTTATGTTAGACAGAACAGCGGATCAGTTTATTTTTTTTAATTACTTATTTTGTATTGCATCTTAGACGATCGTGCAATTGAATCTTTTTTTAAAATGGGAAGAGAGTTATAATGCACGTACGAGCACAAGATTGTCTTTTCGTATTAGTATAGCGATACTTTCCACACTTGGGTGATTCTATTAATTCGGTTATTCCATTAATTACAGTAGCGTTGTCTGTGTGACTTCACAAACATAACTTCTCTAAACTTAATCAACATTTTATCATCTATTTAGGGGGGGGGGAGTCTCACCATCTTCATTACTTCCGGTATCTAATATTTCTAAGCAGGGCCTTTCTAAGAACGTCACCTAGAATGCATAATTTTGTCACATGACAACAATTAGCCAACTAAATAACGCCACGTCATCCATACTCATGAACCTTTCACGCCCCTCCCATATGAATTCGTTAGCCACTCTAATATGTTATGATTGTATAGAATGCGCAATTGTTGACGAAATCTGAAATCGGTGTTATTGAATGTTATCGACAAGTTGGCTGTGTATAACGTAGGGTGAAAATCTATCAGGAGCGTGGAAGAAGATAAGGAATATGAGAGTCGTGTTATTAGATAGGAGCTTAATTACTTTTGTGGAATGAGAAATTGTTATCGAGTTGTGAATAAAAGAAAGGATAAAGATAGAGATAGACGACAAAATAGAAAGAAAACGCAGGAATGTTGTTCGAATAGGAGGAAGACATTATTGAGAAACTTTCGAAATAGAAGAAGAAAAAGAAGAAGAAGAAGAAGAAGAAGAAGAAGAAGAAGAAGAAGAAGAAGAAGAAGAAGAAGAAGAAGAAGAAGAAAAAAACTAGATGAGAAAGAGGAGTAATATGGAAAAGAAAAAGAAGAGAAGCAAGATGAGGGCAAGATATGAATAAAAAAAATAAGAAGAAGAAAGAGAAGAAGAAGAAGAAGAAAAAGAAGAAGAAACAACAAAAAGAAGAAGAAGAAGAAACAAGACACACAAAGAAGGATAAAAAGAAAAAGAAGAAGAAAGAGATTAAGAAGAAGAAGAAGAAGAAGAAGAAGAAGAAGAAACAAGACACAAAAAGAAGGATAAGAAGAAGGAAAAGAGGAAGTAGTTGAGAGAAGAATATAAAAAAAACGTTTTTTTACGTATCGGCAGCGAACAATTCAAATAATTTACGTGACTGAAACACGATTAAATCCAAACAAAAACTATAAATGAACGTAAAATGAAAAACGTTTGAGAGTAAGAATCCATCAAAAACTCGATAATAATTTCTCATTCAACAGATAAAAATGGGGTTCCTATCTTATAACATGGCTCTCATCATGTCACTTATCTTCTTCCCCTTCCACTATACCGAACTGTTAATTTTAATAATTAGCCGAACTCAGTAATGCGAAATAGAACAAAATAGTTTTTCTTTGGGGTAGTTTTACTGTTTTATTTAGTTTCAGGTTTAATATCTGAATAATTTTTAGAATGGCAACGCCATTGGGAATTTTTTTTCGTACATGTTCTCATATGTATATATATATATATATATATATATATATATATATATATATATATATATATATATATATGAAGCAATCCAACAAAAGATATAAGCGTCAACTAATATCTTATAATTAGTAAAACATCCGGATAAAAAACTGAAGCTCAATATACTGGATAGAGCATTAATATTATAATATAAAATGAAGTAATAAAATAAGGTGTCAATCAAATTTTATTAGAATTCAAAGTTCATGCAAAGCATCCTTAAGTCCTTAGCTCATGAGTATTCAAAGATAATTCTTCTCTTCAGAGGACTATTACCGCAGTTATACTACTACAGGCAATAAAATTACGCTTTGAAAATATATAAAATTATATACACAAATATATAAAAATACATAACATCAAACATATCAATCCAAAAACATACTTTTGTTGAATCCATACAGTCCATCCAGGTCATACAAGTTGAGAAGCATAATCAGGAAGGACATTACTCCAAGATACAAACAGCAGTCCAAATACGTGAAATTGAAGGGGCCGGCAAAGTTATCCAGTCGCGAAATGTGTCCATATTCAATGTTAATGAAAAATAAATCAATCAAAATAATACAAAAAGTCCAATCAAAGTTCCGAAATCCCAACATGTGGAACTCAAGTTAAATCCAAATTCGTTGTTTAATTAGATTTAACTTGAGTTCCACATGTTGGGATTTCGGAACTTTGATTGGACTTTTTGTATTATTTTGATTGATTTATTTTTCATTAACATTGAATATGGACACATTTCGCGACTGGATAACTTTGCCGGCCCCTTCAATTTCACGTATTTGGACTGCTGTTTGTATCTTAGAGTAATGTCCTTCCTGATTATGCTTCTCAACTTGTATGACCTGGATGGACTGTATGGATTCAACAAAAGTATGTTTTTGGATTGATATGTTTGATGTTATGTATTTTTATATATTTGTGTATATAATTTTATATATTTTCAAAGCGTAATTTTATTGCCTGTAGTAGTATAACTGCGGTAATGGTCCTCTGAAGAGAAGAATTATCTTTGAATACTCATGAGCTAAGGACTTAAGGATGCTTTGCATGAACTTTGAATTCTAATAAAATTTGATTGACACCTTATTTTATTACTTCATTTTATATTATAATATATATATATATATATATATATATATATATATATATATATATATATATATATATATATATATATATATATATATATATATTTACAGGTGAAAGATGAGAATAAAGAATTGTAAAGATACAATATTTATTATGAAAACATAAAAAATTTCAGAGCAAGGAGCTTCATATCCTTAATCCGTGGATTTTCAAAGATTATGAAAATTTTATATAAAGTAAAATAAAATTTATTTTATTTCATTTTACTTTCTATAAAATGTTCAAAGTTAAATGTTGCCGATAATATTTACAACTACATTATCAGCTCTCCCTATCCTTTGATGAGAAAATGTTAATCTTTGATAATCCATAGATTAAGGATATGAAGCTCCTTGCTCTTACATTTTTGATGTTTTAATAATAAATATTGTATCTTTACAATTCTTTATTCTCATCTTTCACCTCTAAAATTGATTGCTCTATTCTAGATATTGAGCTTTACAGTATCACGATGGATTATTATTATGAAACGATAATTCGTATATATATATATGGGAAGAGAAGGATGAAGGTAATCCGACGTGATGGGAAAATGAAAAAGAAAAACCATTTTTTGGTTTTCCTTTTTCATTTTCCCATATATATATATATATATATATATATATATATATATATATTGGAAATGAAAAAGGAAAAACCAAGAGATATTTTTATATATTCATCAACGTTTTGTCTTTATTGTAAAACTTCCTCAGGATGATAATTTTAAGAGAAAATTTCATGCAAGTACATCGAAATATGGGGTTGACATGATGGGTTGATAAGGAAAAGTAGTAGCCGTGGCTACTAAGAGCGCTGGACGAGGGTCCGGGATGCGTTTTTCGAAATATTTTTTTAATTTTTATTTTAATTTTATTTTATTTTATTATATAGAGTTACAAATGACGAATAATTTGTAATCCTGAGGTTGACAATTCTAATCATTTTTTGTTCGAAGATTTCCATGCATAGATCAGCCGATTCGTTGTCGTTTCCTTCTGGATAATAGCATGTGTCTATTTCAACCTTGTATCATGAGATATCGATGAAACAGTTACTCTATTTATGTTAACAGTCAGACCTTATGACTATTAAGTGTTTTAGACAATTCCCTAATTCCCAACGTACGACGTCTTTCATGCATTAAATACTTCGATCCTTACCTCGGCCAATATAGAGAAAGAAATACAACCAACTATTGCTAACTCTGAATATATTTTTGAAAAAATTAAATTTTACAGAACTCAAGAACAGAAGTTTGTTAGCATCAAATCTCACAGTAAAATCCGGAATCTTATGAGAACACCTGCATTTTGTGATATTTGGATCATTCTGACTGCTGTTAGGATCTTGGATGTTACTCTCACAGCGTTTCGGCCGATCTAACCCCCGACCTTCTTCAGGTACATCATATCATACTTGGTAATATTTAAGTCGAACACGGGAATATGTACGGAATTTCGAACGGAACACTTTATTTAATCCACGTCGCGTCAGCCATGACCGGGTAGAATTCTGAAGTTATTCGTAATAGTATGACCCACACTGAGTACTCCAATTTCTAACTTCCAAAAAACTTTGACTTAGAACTGATTATAACTTAGTACTAATATCCGTTACAACAAAGGTCCTCGCGGACAATTCTAGTACGAATTTTAGAAACTTTAAACTTATTCATGTTTTAGATGTGTAGTCTAACTACTTATCGCTATATATTACTATGTATTACTATATATATTTTAATAGTATTCGATTTATTTATAATTAATTGTTCCCATTCTGTATTACAGTCAATACTAGTTCCACTTTGGAGGCCATTGTCGTCCATCATATGCAGTGTTTCTTCGAGTCATCTTACACTCCACCGGTTTTCTCTGTCTATAAGTTAGACTTCGTTTCATACGGATAGATAGTTTCCATTTTGTTTCCATATGTGGTCAGCCATACTCGACTTTTCAATACCTCTACGTATAATGGTTCCTGGTGTTCTTTGAGCTTTACTTTTATATGTCCCATTTTTGTATACTTTTCCACTTTATTCAAAGATAGGAACAGTAGTTCGAATACTCCAAATAATACAAGATATCAATCCTCATCTACAAAATATTCGAAACGTGAGTGTATTTATTTTTTAATAATTTGGTAAAGGGCGAAATTCCAATGCTACATCCATGAGTGAAAAGTTCAACAATCGCTTAGATTTTTTTGTTGTGCGAAACAGAAAGGGCATTTCACGTCGAAAACTCATTATTGTCATGCTGTTACATCTCCTGTATATTCACAGTAATATATACTTTTTAATGAAAGTGTTTATATAGTTTCGTCACGTGCTGTATTGTTGTTTGATAATATGCAAGAAAATAACGAGTTACTTCATCAAAATAAGAGACGTCATATTGCATACGCCATCTGTCGGTAAACAGGGACAAATAGGTTCATGTATATAGAGAAATGCTATATAATACTTTTTTCCTGTAAGCCCATCATTAATGCTACGATTCCAGTAAATAGTTGCGCTGCAAATTAACAGGCAGTTCGTACTCATATCGTTTATATATTGACCTCGTCATATCGACATTTAGACATCAAACTTGTGTTATCGACCTTGTGATATAGATATCGACCTTCATACTAGTATACATTGTTATTATAGGTGATTGCCCGTGTAGTCGCCTAGAGTGATCTAGTATCCTATATAAAATGGAAACAGTTTATTTTTTTAGCTTAGATACAGGACTTACGATAGCTATGTTTATACGAACCCTACCCATACTCTTACAATACGTGTTTTAATGTCCAGACGCTTATATATCTATTATTTATCCTGCGAATAAATTCCAACAATAAATCCTATTTAAGAAAGTGGGTGTTCTTTTGATCCATATACAGGTCGATTCGCAAGCGTACTATTGGGGTGATTATAATTAGTTGTTTCAGACCTGTCATGGGTGTCTTTGTGATGTCCATAGGCTAGACCACATTGAAGCTTGCTTTCGGTTCGTATTCGGCGCTCAGACAAACCAGAACGACAGAATATAGATCATAACGTATTGTGACAGGAAAAGGATGACTAATTTGTTCTCTTAAAGGTTGGACTAACTAACTCTGCGAAGACAAGAACTGATTAAGAATAGACCAAGTTAAAACACACGCTGTCCCTGATCCTTGTGGCCATTTACATTAAAGACAATTCATTTAGTAAAGGACATCAAAATATACTGTCAGCATCAATCACGTCTCCTTCTTCAAGATTATAATAGCCTTTTTCTGGCCCTTTACACAAATAATATAACATAAGATTGCCCATGCTGGAAAAGAGTTTTCATGAAGTTATTAAAGCTCTTGGAGTCCAAAAATTAATGTAGAATTTTCTGGTGTTGAAGAATAAAATAAAAATAAAATTTGTATAACACTTCTAATTTTCACTTTGATTAAATATGACATAAAAATTCGCCGTATTTGACAATTTATTTTTTCAATAACCTTAAAATAACTATTATAATTAATTAGTATTATTTATGTTATTAGAAACTACTGTTAGTTTCTCACATCATCAAATGTTAAGATTACCTCCATTTAAATATAACACGGATGTAAATTTTCAAATTTAAACATGCCACGGATTTCGGACAAATTTCGTTTGTTTAGACCGACACAAACATTTTATACTATGATGTCTTTTATTTTTCATGGAAAGGTCCATACTGACACTGTTATTGTAAGAAAAAAATAATAAATATGAATTAACGATATTTGGGAAAAAAATTGAAAAATATATGTTTCTGGAAATCAATTCCCCGAATGCATTATACTTTTTAATCTAGCGGGGCTATTTTCGCAAAAGGCTTTAACATGAGCTTAGAATGATATGCTCATTATTAAAGAAAGCTAAAAGGAGAAGGAATTAGTTTTTCCTTCCCCTTTTATCTTCATAATAGGAACTATTATGAAGATAAAAGGGGAAGGAAAAACTAATTCCTTCTTCTTTTAGCTTTCTTTAATAATGAGCATATCATTCTAAGCTCATGTTAAAGCCTTTTGCGAAAATAGCTCCGCTCGTTTGCTGTCGAAAAGAAAAATAAATAAATTAAGATAAACAGCAGATTTCGCCCAAGTTGCCTTACAATCATTTTTTATAGATAAAATATTGCTGAAGATAGCCGATTAGTTATTCATAAATAAAAATAAAACTCAATAGAACACTGTGTATTTACTTGTGGGTTCGTTCCTCCGCCTTGAAACCAAAGGTAAAACTTTGGTTTCATCTGCTTTTTATAATATTATTAATAAATAAAGATTATGCTGTTATTATTAAATAATCGAGCACTATGTTAAATGTCATTCTACGAAACTAAACCCAGAATTATATATATATATATATATATATATATATATATATATATATATATATATATATATATATATATATATATATATATGGTAAAATGAAAAAGGAAAACCAAAAACTGGATGTTTTTTATGTGTACATCAACGTTTCGTCTTTATTTATAAGACTTCATCAGGATGATGATATAGGGAAAAGATATCATGCAAGCACAGATACATGTAGGGTAGACATGTTGGGAAGAAAAATAAAATAAAATGAAAAATAATGGCAGCGTCTTGCTGGACGTCCGTACTTGTTAGAGAATGAAAATGAGTGGGAGAAAAAAGGGGAAGGGTGGAGGGAGCAAGGACTACTGTGGCTGGCGATGAGAGAAAGAGGTGGGGGATGAGCAGGGGTAAAATGGATGGCAGAGAGAGATTGGAGGAAGAGGGGGAGGGGGTGTTTGACCAGATGGCTGTGGTCGAGATTGAAGGGGAAGAGTGAGTTGGAATGTTTGTGTGTAGGGGGTGTATGCAGGGAAAATGGGGATGGGTAGAGAGGGAGGGGGGCTGTGATTTTGGTGGATGGGCGAAAGTTATGGTCTTAGAGAGCGTTTGGAGAAAATGAGGGAATTTAAGAAGAGGTATGGGAGAAAATAGAAAACACATCCACAACAAATCTCGGCGAAGATTATTGGAAACTGCCCTCATCACATCCTCCACTACCATCAAGCAGCGAAATGGTTTCTTTAACCTATCACCCCTAATAAGCAAGATCATCCTCACAGAACAAAGTCTTTTGCCTGATCATGGCTAACTTTTATTTTCATCTCTAACCTTATGACACTCTTCCATTCACCCACACCCTTCCTTCTTCTCCCTGAATCTTCTCTTTTTCCTCACTTTTTTCCCTCACATTTTTAATACTACAGTCCAAATAAACTTTCTCATGTTCCAAATATTTCAAATATTCCTCACCCACCCTTTCAATCACCCACCTCCCCCACCCACTCCAATCCCTCACTCATTGCTATCATTTTCCAAATATTTCAAATATTTCACACCCTATCACGACAAATCCTCCCTCTTCCCCCTCTCATCTATTTTCTCCCATACCTCTTCTTAAATTCCCTCATTTTCTCCAAACGCTCTCTAAGACCATAACTTTCGCCCATCCACCAAAATCACAGCCCCCCCTCCCTCTCTACCCATCCCCATTTTCCCTGCATACACCCCCTACACACAAACATTCCAACTCACTCTTCCCCTTCAATCTCGACCACAGCCATCTGGTCAAACACCCCCTCCCCCTCTTCCTCCAATCTCTCTCTGCCATCCATTTTACCCCTGCTCATCCCCCACCTCTTTCTCTCATCGCCAGCCACAGTAGTCCTTGCTCCCTCCACCCTTCCCCTTTTTTCTCCCACTCATTTTCATTCTCTAACAAGTACGGACGTCCAGCAAGACGCTGCCATTATTTTTCATTTTATTTTATTTTTCTTCCCAACATGTCTACCCTACATGTATCTGTGCTTGCATGATATCTTTTCCCTATATCATCATCCTGATGAAGTCTTATAAATAAAGACGAAACGTTGATGTACACATAAAAAACATCCAGTTTTTGGTTTTCCTTTTTCATTTTACCATCACGTCGGATTACCTTCATCCTTCTCTTCCCATATATATATATATATATTATAATTATATGTATGAAGTTAGTTGAAATCAATATAATTTGAACATTGTTCCAAAAATTAAAAAACAACTACCATTTGGCGTACGATCGTTTCCAAGAATTTTTGGAAGTATTTTATTATTAATTATTGTTGATGATTCCAAAACGTCTCTTTGTCAGCGCCTTTAATGATATCACATACATAAGTCTCTTGAGAAAACATTAGATTTCAGTACTACAATCGAACACTTTAATTGGTTAATTTTTTCTTGTTTCAAATAGTGCATATTAGTAAGAAAAATTGCAATTACAGATCGATCATATTTCCGAAAAGGGCAAATCTTTAGTGTCCGTATGGTAGGTTCTATTAATCAGCCATATCGAAAGGACCTGTCTTGAAGGTGATGAAAGCCTATAGAAACGAAGGAAAAACATCCTCCTCTAAACGTTCTGGAAGAAAGCCGAAGTTGTCTAGAAAGAGATCGTAGATTCCTTAAAATGATTGTGACAAAAGAGAACAGAACCACGTCACTCAAAATTACAGCAGAGTTTTAACATCATCTAGAGAATCCCGTTTCAACGAAAACTGTTCGCCGGCTGCATTCAATAAGCAACTGCTTTTGAAGAAAAATGTTAAATAACGTTTAGAGTAGTTTGGAAACGTAAATAATTGGTCCCCAGAGCAGTAGGAAATGTCATTTTTTCTGATAAAATCATCCTTTACCTTATTCCGCAAATTCTGGCCGTATGTATGTTTTGAGACCGCGGAAAGAAGCATTTAATCTAGACTGCCTTCTTCCAACTGTTAGACCTGATTTGGGGTAGGGCTATATTTTAGAAATCTGCTGGTCTTATAGTTTCCATACATGAAAGAATCAATAGCCAAGATTATTTGAACATTTTGGGTGGGCAAGTTTATCCTATGGTCAGAGAACTGTTTTAAGACATAAATGCTATCTCTAAGGATGGAAAACGGCAAAAGTTGTAACTAAAAGAATATACATGTGAGTAGAAAATGTAATCTGGCCACAACAATTCCCAGATTTAAATATTATTAAACATTTGTGGTGTATTTTAGAAAAACAAGTGAGAATCCGATACCCCCTGGGGGTGGTTTAAGCTTAATGAGTGTACAACATTCATTTAGAAAGAATTCGCATAAAATTAGTTATTGATACTGAAACATTTCGGAAACATACCCCCCCCCCGTCAGATCAAATGAAAACAGTTATTTTCTTTAAATTTCTCTCTAAAAATCCATTTAAAATTTACGTGTCGACGTTAATATTATTAATATTGTCTATTTATTCTTTTTACTTATGTATATCTTTTAAATTTATTTTATTTCATTAAGTCCATCGTCCGTATTTGCTTAAAATTACCGGGATTTTTTATATTTATTTAACGAAAGAACTGAAGCTGGTTTCCCAATTACATCGGAATTTCAAGCACACTGATGAGGCTAATATAATTAGCGAAATATATGTATAACTATAAACTATTAAAAAAAATGACAGTTTATAGAAAAGAAAGGAAAAAATTGGTTTCGATTTTGTCTTTTCTTTTAATAAAATAAATATTGCATCTATTACAAGCTTTGATGGTAGTTAATTTACCACACTTCTTTTTTACTATATATATATATATATATATATATATATATATATATATATATATATATATATATATATATGGGAATTGATATTATATACTAAACACCATCCTTGAGTGTCTTAGGTCTCTCTTTTAAAGGTTTTGTCAGGAAAAAGTGTGATGAGTAACCCTACAAATAAACCCTGACCAAATATTCAAAATAACATAGTATTTTAGGCTTAAATAAGATCTATTTGGTTTGGCTACACGCTTATACGATTAATGGTGCGCCATCTCGTGGTCATGTTACTTTAAGTAATATTCCACCAAACTAAGTATATTCTTGTCCTGGAATGCGATGAGACCAAGACACTAAAAGAAAGATATAATATAAAATAATCAACTGGTCAATGGCGGAAAGTCAATTTAATGTTCTTAAACTTCTTCACAAACTCAACGCGTTTGATTTAAAGTAGAACTTTAATGAAATACTCGAATATCTATGTATCTCATATAGAGATAAAGTGTCAGCCTCAGGAAGGGGCACTTTGATTTCTGAGAACTTGGACTGAAGTAAAATGAAACAATATATATATATATATGTATATATATATATATATATATATATATATATATATATATATATATATATACATATATATATATATATTATGCGCTATATAATGTCCGTGCGTTCGTTATCACCTTCCAATACTTATTTAAAAATTGGATCGACCGGTCACTTAAAATGCAATGCGATAAATATGATTTTTTTTAATTTCATTTCATGCCGCTGTTGTATCGAATGTGAAACATGTGGGAATTTCTTGGAAAGAAACTCAGTTCTGTGATGGTCTTTGGTGTGTTTCCAAAGAAGGCATCCTCATGCCGCCTTTTCGAAAAAGGGACTCCGACTCAATTCAGATGGCTATATTGTGTTGCTGTCCACTGTTGTCAAGAAGTTCATACGCATAGAAGGTGAGCTCAGCTCCATGTCACACATCCAAGAAAATCCAGAAGTGTCTAAGAACTTCCACGACTTGATCAGTTTCAACATCTGACCCACCAACTCACCCGATTGAACTATTATGTCTGGGGCGTAGTTGAAGACACCAATAACAAAATGATTGCCAGGCGCCTCTTCGAAACACAATTAAGGCCACGTGTTCCAGATTCGGCTTCGTCGATTCAATAAATGAGTCTTTAGTTAAAATTTTGAGAATACATCAATTATTAGCCAAAACATGACGGTTTTTCTTTCTTTCTTTTTCGAAAATGTCATTTTTTTCTCGTATAATAAATAGAGTAAAAACAGATTCGTATGAGTGAGCATGATACACTTATTTGACGTTCAATCGATTTTTTTAGTGTCGGTTCTGTTAACAGTTCATACAATTATATCGTGGTATCTGTATTCGCGACGGACGTTCATTATATAAAAATAAATCACCAATATTTAACAGCCGAAGAATAAAATTGTAGTATTGTAATGCCTCCTGCTAGTCTGTATATAATCGTTCTATATAATAATTAAGTTTGCCGCCAAAATAACGGCTTAATCTTTTATTCTTGTACAACTTTTACAAGAAAATGTGTTGAATATCCGGGCCAAGTTTACCGAAAATGTCACCTGGCAATAATAAACGTACAACACCAGGCCGGAAGAAACGACATGATTGATTACCGAAAATAAAATAATTGTTGATAGATTCGAAACCACCTGACCGGAAAGAACAAACACGGTGGAATGTCGGATATAAAATAATTGTTGATTGGATCAAAACAACTTGCCAAATTTACACTTATCGAAAGGTTAGGTGCGCACGAGAATACTCCATCGCTAAATAAACATCCTACGAACGCGGCTACATTAACAGTGGAGTCAAAATCCCAGTATAAGTGTGTACAGAATGATTCATGGATGTAAGGAATCGGTATATAATATCAACCTGAAACTGTGATCGTTAGTGGACTGGTAATCGGGTCCGAGAAAAAGCCTGTACGTTATTTCTCCTTCTTCACTAATCCACACTCGTTCACCGCTACCGACAATAAAAGTTTATCATTGTATTTCCGTACATTGGTATTTGTTGTCATTCTTTTAAGCATGGCAAAGAATGCGAAAATATGACTTTGAAAAGTTTACAGCACAAACAATACTAAAAAGTTGAATTATATGCTGCCAATTCTCTTCGCTTGAATATGAACTGAATTATTTCCCCTGTTCTTGCATGAAATAAAACTGGCATTGAAGGTGAAAGTATCTATTATCGGCTTCGGTGGATTTCGAGCTTATGAAAGCAACCGTATGTGCGGAAAAGCGAAAGAAAGAAATGTGATGTCTTTCGCTCTATTAAAATTCTTTCGTCTAAATTCTGACAGGCGAAAGATTATTAGAAGGAAGAAACCAGCAAACGTCTCCCCAGGGTAAACAACAATTACGCCTCTCAACACCTAGGTCAGCTGATACAATACTGTTTAACGGTAACTGATATGATTAGGAACGTCGGGACGAATTCCGTTCAGCTATTTTGAGCGAGACTTATTATATATAAACTGAATACTTATTAACTAATGTATCTAAAATAAAGAACACTAATTCCACAACCGACAGAATTTCTCACGTATAAGACAATTTGTTAATAGCATATAAAATCGCACAGTTATAGGACAAGTTGTGTATAGCATATAAAATCGCACAGTTATAGGACAAGTTGTGTATAGCATATAAAATCGAACAGTTATAGGACAAGTTGTGTATAGCATATAAAATCGAACAGTTATAGGACAAGTTGTGTATAGCATATAAAATCGCACAGTTATAGGACAAGTTGTGTATAGCATATAAAATCGAACAGTTATAGGACAAGTTGTGTATAGCATATAAAATCGCACAATTATAGAACAAGTTGTGTATAGCATATAAAATCGCACAGTTATAGGACAAGTTGTGTATAGCATATAAAATCGCACAGTTATAGGACAAGTTGTGTATAGCATATAAAATCGCACAGTTATAGGACAAGTTGTGTATAGCATATAAAATCGGACAGTTATAGGACAAGTTGTGTATAGCATATAAAATCGCACAGTTATAGGACAAGTTGTGTATAGCATATAAAATCGCACAGTTATAGGACAAGTTGTGTATAGCATATAAAATCGAACAGTTATAGGACAAGTTGTGTATAGCATATAAAATCGAACAGTTATAGGACAAGTTGTGTATAGCATATAAAATCGCACAGTTATAGGACAAGTTGTGTATAGCATATAAAATCGGACAGTTATAGGACAAGTTGTGTATAGCATATAAAATCGCACAGTTATAGGACAAGTTGTGTATAGCATATAAAATCGCACGGTTATAGGACAAGTTGTGTATAGCATATAAAATCGAACAGTTATAGGACAAGTTGTGTATAGCATATAAAATCGGACAGTTATAGGACAAGTTGTGTATAGCATATAAAATCGAACAGTTATAGGACAAGTTGTGTATAGCATATAAAATCGCACAGTTATAGGACAAGTTGTGTATAGCATATAAAATCGAACAGTTATAGGACAAGTTGTGTATAGCATATAAAATCGCACAGTTATAGGACAAGTTGTGTATAGCATATAAAATCGAACAGTTATAGGACAAGTTGTGTATAGCATATAAAATCGCACAGTTATAGGACAAGTTGTGTATAGCATATAAAATCGAACAGTTATAGGACAAGTTGTGTATAGCATATAAAATCGCACAGTTATAGGACAAGTTGTGTATAGCATATAAAATCGAACAGTTATAGGACAAGTTGTGTATAGCATATAAAATCGCACATTTATAGGACAAGTTGTGTATAGCATATAAAATCGCACAGTTATAGGACAGGTTGTGTATAGCATATAAAATCGCACAGTTATAGGACAAGTTGTGTATAGCATATAAAATCGGACAGTTATAGGACAAGTTGTGTATAGCATATAAAATCGCACAGTTATAGGACAAGTTGTGTATAGCATATAAAATCGGACAGTTATAGGACAAGTTGTGTATAGCATATAAAATCGAACAGTTATAGGACAAGTTGTGTATAGCATATAAAATCGCACAGTTATAGGACAAGTTGTGTATAGCATATAAAATCGCACAGTTATAGGACAGGTTGTGTATAGCATATAAAATCGCACAGTTATAGGACAAGTTGTGTATAGCATATAAAATCGAACAGTTATAGGACAAGTTGTGTATAGCATATAAAATCGCACAGTTATAGGACAAGTTGTGTATAGCATATAAAATCGAACAGTTATAGGACAAGTTGTGTATAGCATATAAAATCGCACAGTTATAGGACAAGTTGTGTATAGCATATAAAATCGAACAGTTATAGGACAAGTTGTGTATAGCATATAAAATCGCACAGTTATAGGACAAGTTGTGTATAGCATATAAAATCGAACAGTTATAGGACAAGTTGTGTATAGCATATAAAATCGCACAGTTATAGAACAAGTTGTGTATAGCATATAAAATCGCACAGTTATAGGACAAGTTGTGTATAGCATATAAAATCGAACAGTTATAGGACAAGTTGTGTATAGCATATAAAATCGAACAGTTATAGGACAAGTTGTGTATAGCATATAAAATCGCACAGTTATAGGACAAGTTGTGCATAGCATATAAAATCGAACAGTTATAGGACAAGTTGTGTATAGCATATAAAATCGCACAGTTATAGGACAGGTTGTGTATAGCATATAAAATCGCACAGTTATAGGACAAGTTGTGTATAGCATATAAAATCGAACAGTTATAGGACAAGTTGTGTATAGCATATAAAATCGCACAGTTATAGAACAAGTTGTGTATAGCATATAAAATCGCACAGTTATAGGACAAGTTGTGTATAGCATATAAAATCGAACAGTTATAGGACAAGTTGTGTATAGCATATAAAATCGAACAGTTATAGGACAAGTTGTGTATAGTATATAAAATCGCACAGTTATAGGACAAGTTGTGTATAGCATATAAAATCGCACAGTTATAGGACAAGTTGTGTATAGCATATAAAATCACTCAAGTATTAAACAAGAATTTAATAGCCTATGATATCTATCAAGTATACAAAAAAATGGTTTAAATCTCATTGATAGTAGCCCGTGAACACTTTATTCATGTATCCGAATGATATTTCCTCCATTTAACAATTGTCTCACTGAAAATGTGCATTCATAATAACAATAATAAGTTATACTAACATAATAGCATTTAATACAAAAGCTAGCGGAGATAAAATCCAACATGACCTTTCAGTAGTGATGGGCTATGCACACTGTGCTTTTGTGGACCTGGATCCAGTTTGTGTTTGCTTTTCTGTAGTGCTATTTGCTGTTGTAAGCGAGAAATCGATTGGAAACAGCTGCTGCTATATAGCAAAATATGATGTGATGGATAAATTGAGAGACTTATGCCACTCAGACTACAGCTAATTCCAACAGTCAGTGTCAGTAGGTAATCACTAATAATGACTTGTGTGAATAATAATAAAAATAATAAGAAGAACAACAACAACAAGAAGAACAAGAACAACAACAACAACAACGAATAATATAATTGCAGAAAATATTTCATGGGATATTTATAAGAGTTTTGGGGAAAATATAGAATGCTATGTAATTTAATTTCTCTTTCATACATAAACGTGTCAACATCAGCGTACCATTTTTTTATGATCTTGAAAAGAAACAAACAATTTCAAACTTTGAGAATCATGATCATAACGAGAAAAAGGATTGAAAAAATTGGATAATTTCTACTAATGATTGCCTTGGAGAGGTATGGTAGCCTTGTTCCGTAATAAACAGGAGGGATTAGCTTACCACCAATCACTCACTCCCTCCACACCGTCGTTATTTCGTTAATTTCACAATTCATCGTCAGATAAAACGTAAATGTATCTGTTTTGTCATTTTTTCATCAATAAATATTATTTAAAAACGTTTTAAAAAATAATTTATTGATAAATAAATAGAATTCAAATATGATATTTTCTGTCAAAATTGAATTCTATTAATAAATAATTGTTTTAAATTTCACTTAATAAAGCATTTCCTTTTTTCTTACAACAAAATAAGGATATTTAAATTAATGAAATTTCTTTATAACCTTAATAAGAATAAATAAATTAATGGATAATAATTTGTCAATTTCTATAAACTATTAAGAAACCATTTTTATATATGAATTTAAAAATTATGACATTTTGTCTTCCATATATTCTGCATAGCGATAGTCGTTTACCGATTGAGTGAATGACAGATTTTACTAAACTATGACTTTTAGGGGGGGGATAGTTTTTAGTAAAACGTAGGAAATGTTTTGTTTTAATTCAGTATCTTATGACTTTAATTTAATAATTATCTTTGAAATAGTCCCAGGAAACTTATATTAATCTTTCAAGGGGGTTATACAAGTAATTTCTTCAAAGTTCAAAATTCACTGAGTTTTTTGGGGTTTTTTTTAGCCGTCGTGATAAAATATTTAATTATAATTCGTAAATGTACATTTTTATCTTTTTAGAAATTAAGTTAAGGCTTTTAACTTTAAAGCACAATCTAAGTTTACACGAACACTAATGAAAAAAATAATGATAAGCGCTTTTTAATAATCACGGTTCGTACAAGACACAGCCATTTTTTAACGTACCTAGTATTAATCAAGATGGGAAGACCGAGGAGGGACAGCACACACGAGACTCAACTAGAAAAGTGCGGAGAATGCTGGGACCTTGAGGAGGCTTATTGCCACCCAAATCCCAGAACAGACTAATGGTATTTACCAGCAATAAATCAATGGTGAGAGGCTTGTTTGCGGTAGTTATCGAAAAGAGGTAAAGAATACTGGCAGTCTGGGGAAGCTTGATGTTACTCAGACTCCAGGAAATACCACTGGTTGTTGTTGGTGAGCAATCAGTGACAATTATCTGTGTGAGGACTCCTAGTGAATAATAATAATGATAATAATAATAATAATAATAATAATAATAATGATGATGATGATGATGATGATGATGATGATGATGATGATGATGATGATGACGACGACGACAACAACAACAACAATAACAATAATAATAATAATAATAATAATAATAATAATAATAATAATAATAATAATAATAATAATAATAATAATAATAAGTGGAAGGCCAGTATCACTAATAAGATACTCTGGAGCATTCATAGGCTGGACTAAAGAAGAACTCAGGTACCTTGACCAAGAGACTATAATATTAATGACCATGCACAATGCACTACACCGAAAAGACGATAAAGACAGACACTACGTGAAAGGAAACGAAGGGAGTAGAAGACGGGTATGTATAGAAAACTGTGTACAAGACACACAAAAGTAGCTGAAGAAATACATAACCGAGAAGACGGAAAGACTAATCACCGACATTTTATCAACAAAAACTGGGAAAGCATCAAAACCAGAAACAAAACAAGAAAAGAAAAATGCATTAAATTAAAGCTAAAATAGATAAAACCCAGGTAAACACTAAATTATGATTTTATAGACAAAGAGACAAAACAGTAAATAATATAATACCTGAATGCAGTAAAACAGGCTCAACAAAATACAAGAATATACATAACTGTGTATGGAAACCAGAGCACTGGGAACTGCGCAAACGATTGCATTTCAAACACGCGGACAAATGGTACAAACATAAACCAGAGACAGTACTGGAAAACGAAGAACACAAAATGTTTTGTGATATGAAGATACAAACGGATAAACTTATACAAGCAAAGAGCAGGGATGTCATAATAGTCGACAAGAAGGAACACCCTGCCAAATCGTAGTTTTGCCGTTCCAGCAGAGCACAGAGTGTAGATCAAGGAGAAAGAAAAACGAAACAAATACACGGAACTTGCCAGATAACTGAAAGAGATATGGAGAATGAGGAAAGTCAATATAATACCAATAATCGTCTGGGCACAAGGAACAGTC
>OY744519.1:2747500-2787500 GCA_963556195.1 Sepiola atlantica
GTACGATTATTTATTTTCACCATTCATCATCTGAATATGGACGCGTGTTTCGCCGTAACTGCGGCTCATAAGAGCGGATGGATGCTGCGAGATTCGAACCCACAACCGCATATGCTGCAGTCGGGTGCTTTACCATTATATATATATATATATATATATATATATATATATATATATATACATATATATACATATATATATATATATTGTGTATACGTGTGTAGGTTTTTCATGTTTAAAATATAAATACATTTTATGATGCCTATAAATATAATTTCAAACGTACAATTACGCGTTTCTATGTCCAATTAAGTCCGATTACAATGAAGCTGATGCTGTAGTGACGTGACAAATGAATGTAAAATAGCCGTCTGTCTGTTTCAATTTGACTAGATTAATCGGGCAGCCATTTTAAAGGAAAGGCAAAGGATTTGCAAAAAGATTTTCAATCGGAAAACTTTGATTTGATGCAACAATGTGTGTCAATCTCGACAATAATAGGACACAACTGCAACCGTCACCCTCTCTCCTTTTGCCTCTCATCATTTCACGGTACTTGACTTACAAGAATGTTACAAAGTTAGTTTTAGCGCAATTTCATTCTGATCCAGAAATGGTTATATATTTTAAAACATTCTGATGTCCAGAACCGACGTCAAATTTATACGAGAAACGACATGATAAGATAATATTCTCGCCTGTAGAGTTGTAACTGTCTGCCCATGAACAAAATATTACTTACGCTTACAGTAACAATCTCAGTGGATTTCCTCGGATAAATGATCTAGAGGAAAATGTTGTAACTGCCTATCTCCCATCTTTAAACTAGCGTCCTGCCCTGATACAGGTCACGCATACATCCAATCGAAACGAGAAACGAAAAAAGACGAAAATGAACATGGGAATAGAAAAAGCTACATATACGTTACTTACGAAAAAATCTGGAAATAGCTACGAAAAGGACACCTTAACATAGGAACGGAATCGTTACTGTTGTGATGTGGTTATTCCTGAAAGTAAGACAATAATACGAGCAAAGGGGACAGAGGTCAAAAAAGACACAAACACGATGTTACTTGGTCGGTCGCTCGGTGCGTAAGAGAGAGAGAGAGAGACACGTAAGCACTTATTATTTATATACATCAGAAATATACAAGGGAGATAATTACAGATTACAATAATTACAGAATGTAAGGGAAGTAATAAAGATACACTTATCTCGGATGTAAACATCGTTGTCGTTCCCAAAATGTACGATTGGATACTACAGTTACTCACAGCTGCAAAGAAAATCAGGTTAGAACTGATTATAGCCAAAGTGAATAAGAGAAAACGCAGGGAAACAGTAAATGCAGACTATGTGGACAATGAGACAAAACAGTTAAATATATAATAAATGAATGCAGCAAATTAGCCCCAAAGGAATATAAAAAAGACACGACTGTATGGAGAAAGCAGTACACTGAGAATATGCAAAAGACTGCATTTTAAACATGCAGCCAAATAGTACAAACACAAATCGGATACAGTAGTAGAAAACGAAAATCATAAAATCTGCTGGGATATGGAGGTACAAACAGATAAACTCATCTTGGCTAGGAAAGCGGATGTCATATCATTCAACCAAAAAAGAAAACTACTACGAAATCGCCGCAGACCCCAACGTAAAAATCAAGGCGACAGATAAACGAAACAAATACACGGAATTTAGTAAAAGCAATAAAGACCTATTACCAGTAAAATAATCTTGACCATTCATAGGCTGGACAAAAGTAGAATCTAGGCATATTGACCAGAAGATTAAGAAACTGATGACTATGGACAATTCACTTGACACGAAGGATGATACTGACTGACTCTACGTAAAAACAAAAGAAAGGGGAAGAGGACTGGTAAGTATAGAGACTTTGTGAATGACAGAAAAGTGCATATCTCAGAACACGGAAGGGCTGATCACCGTAGCAACGGACATCGTCAAAAATGAACAGTACTGCGAGTAGCGAAACCAGAAACAAAAAAAAACAGAGAAAAAAGTGACAAGAAAAACTACTTCATAGATAATTTATAAGAATAACATGCGAAGAGGCTCACGAAAACACGTGGACATGGCTACGAAAGGGACACCTGAACACGGAAACGGAACAGATATTGCAGACACAAACCACAAACTATACTGAAAAACTAAAAGCATAATCCTCTAAGAAATGGACGTAAAAACAGGACAAGTCATTCAAAAAATGAGACTGGACCTCATAACAGTTAAGAAGAAGAAAACCCCGGCCAAATTGTAGACGACAGTGTAAAGATCAAGGAGACAGAAAAACGAAGTAAATATACGGAACCAGTCAGAGAACTGATAGGAATATGGAACATGAAGTTAATATAATACCAATAATCGTAGGAGGACTAGGAATAGTCACAAAACACTTGGACAAAGACTAGGAGAAATAGGAATCAAAGGGTGGTCTGAGACTATACAATGGACGGAAATAATGACAAAAAGCTTACCTGTTAAGTAAATTCCTTGAATGCCTATAACAACCCACTTAAACTGTGAATGCTAAGCAGCACATGGAAGTCGAAACAGAAATAAAACAAAAATATAGAACGTGAGCCCGACGAAATTGAAACTGCAAGAAATCTGATAAAACTGCCCCCCCCCCAATGGTATGATGGTACAAGTATCGGCTGATACCACAAAAAAATAGTCGTAAATAGTCAAAGGGGATAGAAGGTCCGACGAGGGAGAGCACTAACCAGACCTCCACTCGAAAGATGCGGAGAGTACTAGGGCTCTGAAGAAGATTTCTGTCACTTAACCCAATTGAAGGCTTATGGTTTTTTACCAGCAAGTAATCAATGGTCAGTAACTGCTTTGTAAAAGCAAAATCATTTGCAATGTTGATCGGAAGCGGTGGAGAGTACTGGAAACTGTAGAAGACTTTTCGTCACTCGGACTCCAGGGAACACCACTAATGATTGCTAGTGAGTAATCACAGATGATTACCTGTTGAGGAACTTCTAGTGAGTTCATAATAATAATTTTTAAAAATAAATAATAGTTATAATAATGAAATTGCAATAGTGATCATAAAAGAGGGAGAGTATTGGAAATCTTGGAAGACTTGTTGTCACTTTGTCTCCAGGAAATACCACTTGCTTTTACGAGCGAGTAATTACTGGTACGGACTTGTGAGATAGGCTAGTAAGTGAAGAATCATATAAACTACCCGCTCTCATAAATTCTCATGAAATTTAACAGAGAAGAAGCGATCACCTGATACTTCTTTTGATTTTACTAGTTAATACCAATCGAACAATGGAAGAAAATTGAACGAAGTTCATCGGCAAAGTTAAGAATGAATAAGACTTGTATTATTAATCGATATAACTTCACCCACTAAACATACTATATACGCATGTAGACTCGCGTATCGACTTCGGAAAATTGATTTCCCAAAGATGATTTAATCTATATCTTGTTTCACCTAGGAAAAGTGTTGTAAAATATAGACTAAGAAATTTTATTTCTGACAACATATGGTCTCATCTGGCATGATTAGAGTGAGGGGTAGGGTTAGGTTATGGGTTAGCGTTAGGGTATGGGTGAGTATTAGGGTTAGGGTTAAGGTTAGGATTAGGGTTAGAATTGGGGTAAGAGTAAGGGTAAGGGTTAGGGTTAGGGTTAGGATTTGGGTTAGGGTTAGGGTTAGGGTCAGGGTAAGGGTTAGGGTTAGGGTTAGAATGAGGGTTAGGGTTAGGGTTAGGGTAAGGATTAGGGTTAGGGTTAGAATAAGGGTTAGGGTTAGGGTAGGGGTTAGGATTAGGGTTAGGATTGGGGTTAGAGTGAGGATAAGGGTTAGGGTTAGGGTTAGGGTAGAATGAGAGTTAGGGTTAGGGTTAGGGTTAGGATTGAGGTTAGGGTGAGGATAAGGGTTAGGGTTAGGGTTAGGGTTAGAATGAGGGTTAGGGTTAGGGTTAGGGTAAGGGTTAGGGTTAGGGTTAGGGTTAGGGTTAGGATGTGGGTTAGGGTGAGGATAAGGGTTATGGTTAGGGTTAACGTAGCACAAGAATTAGCAGTTGAGTTTTTTTTTATTGTTAAAATATCGGCTAGCTTTCAATTTTAGACGCGAACCGAACTCCAGCACTCTCGCTTTTTTTTTTACCATACTTCCCCTCAATTCAGGGAGGAGCTCAACACGAGTCCCGATAATACGTCTATATGAGTCTCTGTCTGCTGGGAAAAGAGGCTGCCCGTGTTCAATCACCCCTTCGTTGTGACATCTTCACAATAACTCTTCATCCCTATCTCTCTCATGAAATATTACGACATCCACTACTACTATTACCACCACTATCAATTCTACTATTACTATTACGACTACTAATAATTGAATAATACTAGAGATTGGTATCTGATTCAGTTAAATTACTAGATAAATATATCACACAAAATCAGCGACAAAGGAAACAATACGCAGAATGGTAAAACGGGAATATAATAAACAAAACATAAACCACGTAGACCAAACAAATTGCGCATGAGGAAACATTCACATGCATACGAAAAGGACACCTGAAACGGGAAATGAAACAATACTGACAGGAATCGCACATATCTACGCGATAAGAGAAAACTACAAAAAATAGACTCTATTGACAAAGAAAAAAAATCATATCGCAAATAATTGCAATAATTTAACACAAAACGGATATAAAAATAAACATGTATAGGTTGGGAAGGTTTTCCACTGGTAACGATGCAAACGACTGCAGCTTTTACAAGACAATTGTACAGACATAAAAAAAAAACTAGGCCAGTATTGGAAAACGAAATGCATAACATTTTCTGAGACATGAAAATACAAACACGCAAAACCATCCAAGCAACAAGACAAGGCATTCTAATAGTTAATAAGAAGAAAAAATCATGCCAAATAATATATTTCGCCATCCCAGCACCAAAGTAAATATATGGAACATGTAGAATGGAATATAAGACCGTAATAAACATACTTATATGAGCACTACTAACAGTTCAATCAGACATTCGGAAAAGGGGATGTGTTTCATTATGTCGCCTGATACACCCTCCGTCATACATATATTTTTGTTTTAATGCAAATGATCTCTTTTGCGACCTTGTCGACGCGAGTAAATATGCCTATTTTATATTTTACATGTACCCTTTTACAGCTAAATAATACGTTTTTATTCAACACGATGGTAATTCGGTCATTCGTTATATTTATTTATTTGTCGTTCCCGTCTTCTTTCCGCGTGATGCCAGCTTACCAGGTTTTACCAGTCATCATGTGCTTTCGACAGCCGATAAAATGTTAGCGCAATAATAAATAACGGTGTAATTCTTTGATTTAACCCTGACCAGGGAACAAATTTCGCGCCAAAATTTCCATTAAGATGTACCTAAACTCCTTCTGTATACGAGCACGAAATACGTCCAC
This sequence comes from Sepiola atlantica, assembly GCA_963556195.1. Lineage (NCBI taxonomy): Eukaryota > Metazoa > Mollusca > Cephalopoda > Sepiida > Sepiolidae > Sepiola > Sepiola atlantica. Next base: position 2,752,966 of record OY744519.1, read on the forward strand.
TTTAGCTTTACACTTCTCGCTTGTGACGTCAAAGTCACACGAGACTTCTTCCGCTCCCCTCCGACATGAAACACTATATATATTTATTGTATTGTATTTTGCACCGAATTCTGCATTAACTTCGATGTATTGACAATTTCTTGTGGCAAAATCGATTCTTAATGCAGCTTGAATCTTTATTTCCGTAACGATTTTTAATACAAATAAGCAATATGCCTCTCTGTTTGAAAGGAAGTTGTTTTGTGGCAGGGCGACTTCGTTTTATGTTTTTACTTATATACACAAAGTTAACGGGAAAAAAGTAGGTATTTTATTGATGCGGATGCTTAACCAAGATGGGCATTATGAGCGTTCGGGGGTTGAACGTTACTATTAATTTTACAACTTTTCTATTTTCTTGTTCATTTTCTTTTATTTCTTTCTCCAAGAAAAAAAAGAATGGCTTTTCATAAATCATATTTTATTCTCGCTAGAGAAATAGGTTTCTACGCATTTTTTCCAATCAGCAAAACGTAGGCATATTTCTTGGTGCTTAATAATAACATCAATAGTAAAATACATTGGCAAAAAAAACGCCACAAAAGACCGAAATAAAGAATAAACAAATAATTGATATTTGAAAGTAGAACTATAAATTTGGAAAATATTGTTTTGTTATTTGAAAGAAATGCGATTTCAGTACAAATCAGTTGCTCAAAACAATAACAAATTAATGTACAAACATCTCTATAAAGCCACTATTCGCCTATGCATGGAGTAGTTTTGCCACATCTGGGCTGGTGCACCAACCATATGTCTTTGACAGAATGCAAAACAGACTTTCTACCCTAATAGTTCAGCACTGTCTACTATTTTCTAGCCATATCGCCGTAATGTTGCATCTCTGTGTGTTTTTAAAGGTACTTCCACAGAATTTGCTCCGACGAACATTCTGAACATGTACACCCTTAACGTAGATACCCTTGACCAACTGGGCAAGCAACACAATCGCTCCCCTTCACTTTAAAAAATGTTGTGTTACCCCCAGTGTCTCTTTTAGGAGAACTGGATATCGTCAAATGAAAAAACGATCTTCTGTCTAACTGTTCTTTCATGGGGATGAAAATTAGGTACTGTTATATATGACGCGCCTGATTTCCGTAACTTCGTCTCGGCAACGATCGGTCAGGTCGCGGAAGCAGCCGAGTCTTGCCGAGACGAAAGCACCAAGCTTTAATGGTAGACTTGCAGGCGATAAAAAAAGCATAGATAAAAAATATAAAAACTAAGCCAACTGTAAGGTGGGGTCAAATGAACCATTTTCAATCAAATGTGTAGCAATACATCATTTTATTTGGGGGGGGGGATTTTCTCAATGTTTTCTTTTCATTTGTTTCGCTGTTTTTTTTCTTCTTACTAACATAAAACAAAGGAAAAAAGAAAATTAGTTAGGGTTAGGGCTAGGGTTTTGGGTTAGGGTTAGGGTTAGGGTTAGGGCTCCCGTTCTTAGCGATCGCCAAACCCTGCATTCGAACTGCCAAGCTCTAACTGGAAGACTGGCAGACGCTAATATAAGACGAATAAATTCAAAGAAAAATACATAGATTAAAATCATTTTCTTTTTGTGAAAATAATGGTTTTTTTTTTTTCGGGGGGGGGGAGGTAAAATTTTGTCAATAATTTTTATTAGATAAGAGAAAGAACTCGGGCACTTCCGCGACCTGCCCGATCGTTGTCGACGCGAAATCACGGAAATCAGGCGCGTCATCTATAACAATACCGAAAATTATAAAAAATTCTTTTTTTTAAATTTGATTAAACCAAAATTAGGCACATTACCACTGACACGTAAGGGGCTCCCATGAATGATATGTCATAACTACAGCAGCACCTTTAGTTGAGAGTTTTGCAGCAAGATGTTTGTTCACATTACATTTTAATTTCTGCATGTTGGTACAGTCTGGGAAACAGTGAGCAGATTGAATTCCAAAAGCGAGCAATACAAGGAAAAACATTAGAGTAGAAAGCCTTAAGCTATCTGAGGACCCCTAAAAAGAAGGTATGTTTTGCTGATTGTCGGGGGTATTTACGTCGAAGATCAACAATGTGGCAAGTTCGTCGGAGTACATTCTATGCAATTATATGTAAAGGACAACATTGCGGCGATGGGTCACAGGTATGAGCTTGGTAGATAGGGTGTTACTAATTAGATTAGAAACTCTTCCATGGACCCTGTCTAAAATGAAGTAGTTTGTGCACCTGTCTAGATGTGACGACATATTTCCATGCATGGGTGAGTGGTTGCTTTGTGGAGATATAGGATACTGGCAGTTGTGAGAACTAGCACGGTAGAGGGCCCCACCGGCAGCAGATTTGGCAATGTCTTTTATCTATTTGTTCCAATTAATGTTACCTGTGAATGTTAAGCCGAAGAGTTAAAATGATGGACTCTCAAATGTTGCTGCTCATCCGGTATAGCATTCGGTGGTTTAAAAAGTTTCTCATACTTATTAAGCGAACAGAGTTTTGTCTTATGAGCATTAAATGTTACAATTCAGTTATGGCCGCATTCATCTACAGACTAGAGGTAATTTTCTAAAGATTATATCATTGTCTGGGATATGAGTGTATTCGTTTTGCCAGCATGCAATATTGGGTCATCAGCATATATACTCATCTCAGACACAATTGCATCAGGGAATTATTTATTAAATCAGGAACAATAATTGTCGAAGGATCGACCTCTGGGGTACACCCGCAAATAGGGACAATATCCGGCATTGACACACTTAAGAGGGGATATATCTCTTGGAACTCCCTTATTCTTGCGCGAATGCCGATGCGACTATATAGGTATAGTGTGAAACTTTGCTCTTGTTATGAGACTAGTTTATATGGATAAGAGCAACCAACAATGTTTGCATAATTTCTTTTAAAATGGAATTGAATTCATGAATGATGTTTTCTTCTTAAATGTGGCCATAAAATCCAAACGTCAGATTTCGTTGGTTGGTTTTATTTTTTCATGTCATATCATTAGTTTCGGTATCATTTAATTCATAAATCATTCATTTTGGAAAACATTTTCTGCGTCAAGATCTTAATATCTTCCAACTTTCATAGATTTTTGTACGTATATATATATATATATATTGGAAATAAAGTTTTTAAACAATGTATTCTATTAAACGCATAGTTGTTGCCTTAAAGCTGGAAGACAGAACCGGCATTGCTTAGGGGGACTTCTTATTACCACTAACTTTTTTTGTAGCGATGATGTTATTTACCAGCACATTCAAAATAGAAAATGGCGGATAAAAATTCACAGACACTAGAAGAAATGAGCCACCTCACGTGTATGGACAACCTCAAACAAGTTGCAAAAGCAAAAGGAATAAGACAATCTAATAAAGAAGATATTCGAATGTAATTTGGAATGGAAAAGTGTGCACTACTAGAGATGAAAAATGGAAAACACGAAACAGCTGAAGATATGGAACTTTCCAAGCAAGAATAGGTTATGCTGGTTGGCAATAATGATTCTTATAAATACCTAGTAGGTTTGAAATCATCAAAACAAGTAAAACGAAATAGTAGATTGGAGACGAACAAGAAAATACTAAAAACTACATCATATAGTGAAAACGTAATAAAAGGAATAAATGTCACTAATAAGATATTCTGGATAATTCATAGGATTGTGCACCAAAGGACCTAAAGAAACTAATGAACATGCACAATGCAATACCCGTTAGGATGCGATTGACCGACGCGACGTAAACTAGAGCGAAGGGGAAGGATTACTGGTAAAGAGATAAGACTGTGTGGATGATACGAAAAGTAGAACTCGAAAAATGAGTAACCCAAAGTGCAGAATGCTCTATCATCTCTGCAAAAGGTAACGCATAACTAAACAATAGAGGGTGGGGGGGGGGCATATAACGCATGACAATGAAGGAAATAGCCGAAATATTAAGTAAGATTTTCGAGTGCGGAAACCAACCTCATAAACCAACCAACGCTGATCAGCAAAGGGTAAATTGAAGTAGAAATAAAACAAAACATAATAAAAGAATAGTCCACGAACCAACGAGTATAAAAGTGACGAAAATCCGATAATCTGTCATGCTCACATGTGGTGCCATCACGTTTTTACCCATTTGCGCCAATTTCTTAACAAACTACCATAGAAAGCGTTTGTCAATACAATATTGATACAATGTAATTGATGAAATTTTAAATATTTAATTCAGTTGATAAGATATTTATAGCATTCATTTATACTATATAAAATGTGTGTTGGTTTAAGAACTACGTATCAAAACTATTTTGATTAAAAGATAGACGAAATTGATTGTATCCTTCATATCCTGATAACTGAGACATGAGTATTACGAATATATATATATATATATATATATATATATATATATATATATATATATATATATATATATATATCAGACAGGAAAGGTTAATATATGAAAAACAATCAGATCTGGATGACGAAATATATCTTTCAAATATACAGATGTTGTTAAAATATGGTGTATTATTGTTTTAGTTTTCAATGGTAATTGCTTAACACCTACACATAAATAATACTAGCAATTAAAAAATGAGAATTAAAATGCTAATATGTTGTACAGCGTTCTCCTTCATTTTCGGACAATGGCGGGTGTACCAGCTGGCATTATTCTGTTCTTATTGTATTGCCTGATGTGTTTTATAAGTCTGCTTAAAATAATCAATTCGTTAAAAATACTGAGAAGATTAAATTGTTTTTTGTTGGAATCAGGTTTTAAGATTTCAGGTCTTCATTTTAAAATGAAAACTTTAAAAATACGATTTTGATCTCCGCGTAAAGAGATTTTGATCTTCGAATTATACATGAGACTTGATTCGATGCATCTGTGTGTTAGTCTGTCAAGCTTAGGTTGATCACCAAACGCGTAAGATGACTGAAATCACTGACGTAAAGCTAAACGTACAAAAGTTGTTTTCTTATCTACGTTCACGCAAACGTATATGAAGCCGAGTCCGCTCGTTGATCTATCTGTTACGCTTAGTGTTTGAAAAAGAATTTAGTTGATTCGTCTGTCAGTCCGCTACACTTTTTTCTTTCTTTTTTCTAAAGAGTCACCGCTTATCAAGGATAAGGGATGAATGAGTGGCAAGTGGACGGTGAGATAACACCGTGATTATTGGTACTGATGAGCGAACTTTGGCAAAATGTTATTATTAGGAGGAAAATTGTTTAAATTGAACTTGAAATAAACAATGTTGTAGTCAGCTGGAAGCAGCCCCGTGTATTGAGTTCCACAGACATGTAGTACTATGGAAAGAAAATTTGCTCACGGAACTTTCGTTATGTTTTTAGAACAGAGATGGGGAAAGGGAAATTATTGAGAATGGTTTTAGCTAGACGAGTTTTTGTTTGTGGATGTATTACATGGGGGACACGAAAAAAAGAGTAGAGAAAGACTAGCAACGTCTCTTCTGTGACAAAGAGTTAGTAAAGAAGTGGAGAGTACATTGCCCACTAGATTTCGAAGTCGGGTTTGTACTTAAGTATGACATTTTATTTTGTCATGCTGTCAGTCTGTCACGCTTTAGTTTGAAATAGCATTTTGTTGTTCAGTCAATCAGTCTGTCACGCTTTAGTTTGAAATAGCATTTTGTTGTTCAGTCAATCAGTCTGTCACGGTTTTGTTTGAAATAGTATTTTGTTGTTCAATCAATCAGTCTGTCACGCTTTAGTTTGAAATAGCATTTTGTTGTTCTATCAATCAGTCTGTCACGGTTTAGTTTGGAATAGCATTTTGTTGTTCAGTCAATCAGTCTGTCACGCTTTAGTTTGAAATAGCATTTTGTTGTTCTATCAATCAGTCTGTCACGCTTCAGTTTGAAATAGCATGTTGTTGTTCAGTCAATCAGTCGGTCACGTTTAAGTTTGAAATAGCATTTTGTTGTTCAGTCAATCAGTCTGTCACGCTTCAGTTTGAAATAGCATTTTGTTGTTCAGTCAATCAGTCTGTCACGCTTTAGTTTGAAATAGCATTTTGTTGTTCAGTCAATCAGTCTGTCACTCTTTAGTTTGAAATAGCATTTTGTTGTTTAGTCAATCAGTCTGTCACGCTTTAGTTTGAAATAGCATTTTGTTGTTCAATCAATCAGTCTGTCACTCTTTAGTTTGAAATAGCATTTTGTTGTTCAGTCAATCAGTCTGTCACTCTTTAGTTTGAAATAGCATTTTGTTGTTTAGTCAATCAGTCTGTCACGCTTTAGTTTGAAATAACATTTTGTTGTTCAGTCAATCAGTCTGTCACTCTTTAGTTTGAAATAGCATTTTGTTGTTTAGTCAATCAGTCTGTCACGCTTTAGTTTGAAATAGCATTTTGTTGTTCAATCAATCAGTCTGTCACTCTTTAGTTTGAAATAGCATTTTGTTGTTTAGTCAATCAGTCTGTCACGCTTTAGTTTGAAATAGCATTTTGTTGTTCAGTCAATCAGTCTGTCACTCTTTAGTTTGAAATAGCATTTTGTTGTTTAGTCAATCAGTCTGTCACGCTTTAGTTTGAAATAGCATTTTGTTGTTCAATCAATCAGTCTGTCACGCTTTAGTTTGAAATAGCATTTTGTTGTTCAATCAATCAGTCTGTTACGCTTGAATGTCAAATAGCATTTTGTTTTTAGTCCGTCAGTTTGTAACGCTTAAATTTAAAATAAGCAATTTTGAATTTATCTTAATTTCGTGACGAACACGTAATTGTAATATTGGTAAACGTTTGTCTTCAATGGATTCGCAAATTGAAACCGTTCTGCACTTAACTCGATTTATAGACCATGGACTTCAAGAAGGAGAGAACACTTCACCTAAGGCATTGGGGTTGCGAACGAAACGGGAGAAAAGGGAAGGTAGGCGGATCGAAGTTAAATCAAAGATGTCCGATTTCTCGGGGAAGCAAATCTTCAAAGTTTTAAAAAGAAACACCCTTTCCTTTCGCTCGAAACGAAAAAGTTATAATATATTTATGTTCAAGACAAAAGCAGAAGCAATTTTCTTTTTCTGATGGAATTTTCCTGTTAATGCGATGACCTTATCATGGTATATCAATCCTATCGCAATCATATGTACATTCTTCAAACCAGTTCATATATATATATATATATATATATATATATATATATATATATATATATATATATATATATATATATATATGCATTTATGAAAACATTGTTCAAAATAACAGAATTCGTCTGTTACATTATACCTGTTTATGTTTTTTTCAATTTTTCTGATGGTCTTTTTTGTATTAAAATCAAAATAAATAATAAATGTTCAAAAGGTTTCACAGGTTTCACGAACGTTTTTGATTCTTTGTCAAATCATCCTCAGGTGTCAAAAGCAAATGAACAAAAATGCTGGCGAAAGAAGCGAATTTTTAAAAACATTCTGAAACCAATTCAAGAGAATTAAAAATACTGGAATCTATCTGCAAAAATGTTAACGGATTTCGGATCTTTTTAAGCTACCGAATAGAAAGTAATGTTTTAGTTTCTAAATTACTATTTTTTAGTTAAATCGCTGCAGACAAGGGATGGGGCTACTTAGTGTTAAGGTTCTAACAAGAATGCAAGATAATTATTGTAAAGACATTACAAATCATCAATAATTAATATATTTAACATTTTGGAATCTGCTTACAAACAGGAATTGCATTACTGTATTATCATGTTAATAAGATTAGATATAGTTTCATAACAATTCGCTCGATTAATAATTAGACGAACAAAAAATATCGTAATAATTATATTTACGTTTTATAAAAGTCTAGGTTAAGTTGCGCTCATTCATTCAGATAATCTGGTGATCAGGCTGATAGAAGATTCCGGCTTCTTGACTTCACCAAACATTGATGTTATTGCTTTTTCCTTTCCGTTTGGAAAAATCAGGCATTTTCTGCAAAACGAAAAACTAAAACAAAAACAACAATTTTCTACTACAAAACAAACACTTGAAGCATAAATACTTTTACCAAAATTACCTGATTTGGCTTTAAATTATCCGAAAAGGGTTGATATGGCGTAAAACAAAACAACGAAAAAAAACCATTCAGCATTTCACAGAGGAGACACTAATCTACAATTGAACTCTATCTTAAACGACTAGTTAAGGTGAAACTTACATACCCTCCTCTAAAAAGCCAAAAATTCGCGAGTTAAATCTTACTTAATGAACAGATACACGAGATTAGTTTTACTTACCAAAAAAACTAATCAGCTCTGACTCCTGAATCTATAAATAAAGTATATATGTGTCTGTAGATTAATTCATATTTTATTCACAAAATTATTAAGAACAAGGTAGTATTTTCTTTCATTTATTTAAATAATCACTTATAAAAATTAAGCCTCCATTTCTTTGCTCATAATATTAAATATGCATGCATAACTATTCTTTTCTTGCTGTATTATTATTATCAATTATTATTAAGCCTCCCTTCTTTGCCCATGAATAGATTTGAATACATAATTATTAAAGATAGTAAGACACAGTTACGTTTAGGTTTATTGTATGGAAATTATATAAAATAATACAAAATAATATAAAATAATATAAAATAATGCAAAATAATATAAAATAATATAAAATAATACAAAAAATATAAAATAATATAAAATAATGCAAAATAATATAAAATAATATAAAATAATACAAAAAAATATAAAATAATATAAAATAATGCAAAATAATATAAAATAATATAAAATAATACAAAATAATATAAAATAATATAAAATAATGCAAAATAATATAAAATAATATAAAATAATACAAAATAATATATAATAATATAAAATAATGCAAAATAATATAAAATAATATAAAATAATACAAAATATAATAACATAATATAAAATAATACAAAATAATATAAAATAATATAAAATAATATAAAATAATATAAAATAATATAAAATAATGCAAAATAATATAAAATAATATAAAATAATATAAAATAATATAAAATAATGCAAAATAATATAAAATAATATAAAATAATACAAAATATAATAAAATCATATAAAATAATACAAAATAATATAAAATAATATAAAATAATACAAAATAATATAAAATAATATAAAACAATGCAAAATAATATAAAATAATATAAAATAATACAAAAAATATAAAATAATATAAAATAATGCAAAATAATATAAAATAATATAAAATAATACAAAAAATACAAAATAATATAAAATAATGCAAAATAATATAAAATAATATAAAATAATACAAAATAATATTAAATAATATAAAATAATGCAAAATAATATAAAATAATATAAAATAATACAAAATAATATAAAATAATATAAAATAATACAAAATAATATAAAATAATATAAAATAATGCAAAATAATATAAAATAATACAAAATGAACAAATAATATAAAATTATATAAAATAATACAAAATAATATAAAATAATATTAAATAATACCAAATAATATTAAATTTTATAAAATAATACAAAATAATATAAAATAATATAAAATAATGCAAAATAATATAAAATAATATAAAATAATACAAAATAATATAAAATAATATAAAATTATACAAAATAATACAAAATTATATAAAATAATACAAAATAATATAAAATAATATAAAATAATACAAAATAATATAAAATAATATAAAATAATACAAAATAATATAAAATAATATAAAATAATACAAAATAATATAAAATAATATAAAATAATACAAAATAATACAAAAGTATATAAAATAATACAAAATAATATAAAATAATATAAAATAATGCAAAATAATATAAAATAATATAAAATAATACAAAATAATATAAAATAATATAAAATATTACAAAATAATATAAAATTATATAAAATAATACAAAATAATATAAAATAATATAAAATAATACAAAATAATATAAAATAATATAAAATAATACAAAATAATATAAAATAATATAAAATAATACAAAATAATATAAAATAATATAAAATAATACAAAATAATACAAAATAATATAAAATAATATAAAATAATACAAAATAATATAAAATAATATAAAATAATACTAAATAATATAAAATAATATAAAATAATACAAAATAATATAAAATAATATAAAATAATACAAAATAATATAAAATAATATAAAATAATACAAAATAATACAAAATAATATAAAATAATATAAAATAATACAAAATAATATAAAATAATATAAAATAATACTAAATAATATAAAATAATATAAAATAATACAAAATAATATGAAATAATATAAAATAATATAAAATAATACAAAATAATATAAAATAATATAAAATAATACAAAATAATATAAAATAATATAAAATAATATAAAATAATATAAAATAAGAATTCTTATTTTGCGTTTTCGTTTAGTTTTTTGTAATATTGAATGGAAGGATTATTTTACAACAAAATCCTATAAGTAAACGTATCCCCTGTAAACAAATTGTATTCGGAATAAAACTAAAGTCATTACAGTTTAACTTTTATATTTATATTTCATACTAATATAATATAGTTCTGATTTTTTTAGATGAGGATTGATAATTTGTATAATTTGTATATAATTTATATAATTGAAAAGTGTAGACTTCGTTTCATAACGTTCATATTTAATAGCTTTTAGGCACGAGCCCCGTGAGTCCGCCTGGTTGTTCCAACGCATCTCCCTGGCTATCGTTCGTGGCAACGCTATGTCAGTAATTGCGGCGTCACTTCCGTTCTAATCGTCATCTGTTGACTCTCTCTTTCTTTTTCTGACAATTGTTTCAAGCCTTTAAAAAAATGCTAAACAACTTTTAATAAATACATTTTATTATTAAACAAAATTAACTGAAATATATATATATAGCTTTTAAATTCTTTATGTGACGTTCAGAAAAAAAACCTCAGTTTTTGTAAAAACGGAAATGAAATTGCATTTGTAAACGAATAAATTAACTTTATCAATTTTTTTTATTTTCGTATCAGTAAGCATTAATGGAAATGTTGTAATTGGTTTTAAATAGAAGAATAAATAAATTCATTTAATAAATCACTTATATCTATCTACAGACTAAGACAGAGCTTAGTTTAAACTTTTTAAAATTAACGATATTTAATGAAATAAAGAACACAAGCAAAAATATGCTCGTATATAACTACCCTATCTCCCAAAAAAGGAGAAGGTAATCCGTGGGAGGATAGTATCATGGTGAAAGAATATATAATAGTCAAAACTTTAAAAAGGGAGGCAATGTCTTGAACTGTGGTCTCATGATAACAAATCATATATCACATTACGCCGAAACAAATGGATAATGGATAATGCTTGGGAGGATGGTCTAATAACAACAGAAGAGATACTACACTACCCTCAAGGAGTATGTAATGCCTGGGAGGATCGTATTATGTCAACATGATATATACTAAACTACCACTTATGAATTTAGCAGTCGTAGATAGCACGTGTATGAATTTAGTATTAATCTTATAGAGATTTTGTCCGTCTGCCCATCCGTAAGTCACAGTTTTTAATACGTAATAAATACATTGAGGATTTTTTTATACGTAATAAATACATTGCTGATTATTTATACGTAATAAATACATTGAGGATTATTTATACGTAATAAATACATTGAGGTATTTTTTATACATAATAAATACATTCCGGATTTTTTAATACGTAATAAATACGTTGAAGAATTTTTATATACGTAAGAAATACATTGCGGACTTAAAACAGAAAAGATACTACCCTACCCTCAAGGAATATGTAATGCCTGGAAGGATCGTATTATGGCAACAAGATAGATACTACACTACCACTTATGAATTTAGTAGTGACAGATAGCACGTGTCTTAAATAGTATAGTCAACTAAATTGAGTGTTAATTTTATAGAGATTTTGTCCGTCTGCCCATTGGTAAATCACAATTTTTTATATACGTAATAAATATATTGCGGAATTTTTTTATACGTAATAAATACATTACGGATTTTTGTATACGTAATAAATAGATTGCAGAATTTTTTATACGCAATAAATACATTAAAGAATTTTTTATGCGTAATAAATACATTGCGGAATTTGTTATACGTAATAAATACATTGCGGAATGTGTTATACGTAATAAATACGTTGCGGATTTTTTTATACGTAATAAATACATTGCGGAATGTGTTATACGTAATAAATACATTGCAGAATTTGTTATACGTAATAAATACATTGCGGAATTTTGTATACGTAATAAATACATTGCGGAATTAGTCTCATTTCGAAATCTTACCTACTTTACTTTTGTTGAGGCCCATTGATTATTTTTAATTGAACTGTTTTACTTCCGATCTTAATTCCCATATTATTTTAACCGGAACTTTTTACTATACAGACTATCTGGATTTATTTCCGTTTTTTTACCATACATACAATTATAATAAAGGTTATATATCTGTCAGTCTGAAGCCGAAACTATATTATTAGTTTTGATCGCTCTCTTTTTATATCTACATATTAGCTCCTATATACACATTCCAAAACTTTGTCAAATATCACGCGTCTTTCAAATTATCATAATTAATTTGTGTAAAGATTCTAATGAATTAATATTTGCAAATATAAACTCATATCTACTTATCAGCTGTTTTATATACTCATTCCCAGCTTCCCCAAACATCACGCGTCTTTCAAATTTACATAATTAATTTGTTGTAAAAGCTTCTAATAAATTGATATTTTCAAATATACACTCATGATTGTTTTTGCAGATTTCCAGATGTATTTAGAAACATTTACTCGATAATAATCTTTAACAATTATAAATAGAATGAACTAGAGACATTGGTTTTATCTATATAATTGAGTTACGTAATTAAATTAGATTGTAATGGAATATGATGGTACAGCCGGCGACCATTCCAACATTTGGTTACCCGACCTCTGATTATTCGAACGCACAGAAAGTTCTATTTTAAGAAAGAAAGAGAGAAAGAGAGAGAGAGAGAGAAAAAAAAGAAAAGAGTGAGAGATAAATAGAGAGAAAAAGAGAGCAATGAAATAAAACAACTAGCAAAAATTTGAGACCAGAAGGAGCATATATTTGCTAGTCTGCTTATTAATATTTCTTATTTCCTGTATGTGATTTCTTGGACATGTTACTTTCTGTGGAGATTAGTGTTTTTGCACAAAAATATTTTTTTCATATTTCTCTATCTTTTTTTTATATATTTTTAATTATGTCCTTAACAGTAATATGATTTTGCTGTTTTATCAATTTAATTTCTTCTGATGATAAGTTTTAAGTTTTGAAAATCTATGGATTAAAGAAAAAGATTAAAGGTTCCTCTATATATTCCTTGCTTGAACTATTTGATGATTAATAAACATTGTTCCCTATCCAATTTTATTGTCATTATTCACCTTCTTGTCTTACATATCGAGCATTTACTTATCGAGATAACATTGATTTAAAGATAAAAATTGAAAATAAGTTATGTCTGTGTGTCAATCTATATAGATGGACAGATTACCGTATTCGGTAAATGGCTCCCTTTACAATGTTTAACCAGTGTTGCAAGTTGATAAAAAGATGAATTATGAGGTGAACGGATAGGACGAACCTCGGCAAATTGTTTGAATAATGGAGATTAGTGCTGCAAATCTGATGTTACTCCTCAGCCCGACGTTTCCCCTTTCATCTTCCAAAGCTTTTAGCAATTCGCCAACGTCATTTCATGCATAATCAATCTTAATCTGATTAACGCCGCTTTCCAAACGAACGCTTCATCATTTTCGATCGGTTATTTATTAAATGTGCACCTACAAAGTAATGGGCAGGTGTGTCACTGTGTGTGCACGGGGAAACTTCCATCTGTTTAACCCGAAATCAGATGTGGCCAAATACAGACCGAAAACAATGGAGCAGGTGTTATCATCAGGAAGAATAAGTCTGCAAGATTTCTAAATACAATACGAAAACATAAATAAAATACGAAGGTGAAACGAAAAGAAAATGAAAAATCTATCGGAATTGAAATAAAACCGCAGATCCTAACATCTCAGTAACTGGAGAGAAACAACACTACATATATATATATATATGTATATATATATATATATATATATATATATATATATATATATATATATATATTTTTTTTTTTTTAAATACAGATTTTAATCAGACATGGACCAGTGGTTTCTGACAAGAAACGGGTTGAATTCCCGATTCCGTCGTCCATGTCTGATTAAAATCTGTATTTTAAAAATAAAAATATTACGCTCTTAATTTAATTTAATTGAGCACTCTACTGGTATTTCCCTTTTATTCTTTATTGAGTATATCTTTATTGAGTATACCTTTATACTATATATATATATATATATATATATATATATATATATATATATAGGCAAACATTATTAAATAACACGGAGTGGTTTTGTTTGATGCTACTTTTTTTTATTTTTTCAATTTTCCGAATTGTCCATCTAATGTTTCGGTCAAATTGATGTAAATATGATCCAGGGGTTTCTTGTTCCATTCTTTTTTCTTTTTGGCAAGTACTTTCGATTTGAATCGTCGACTCATCTTCAGGCCGTATTAGTTTTAGTGTCTTTACAAATTATGACTTTACTGTTGTGCTCATTTTTGAATTATAACGGCAAGTAGTTTATAACTTGAAAAAGCGTCTGTAAAGTTGAAATGTACATGAGAGCGTGATGGCGTTGTACACATATGAGAGATTTAAAAGTTTGACTGTTTAAACCGTTAAGAAATTGATGACGTTAAAGAAAGTGCATACAATTCAAACGCATAACTACCTAATGGCTAAGAATTTGGTAATGTTAATTATTATGCTAGACACTTTAAAATGTTGCGACTAGTTTCATAACTGACATTATTAATTGTGGGATGTTTAGTTTTTATGTAGAGGGCTTCGAGTATTTTTAATTTTTTTTATATTGGTATCGTGGTGTATTATTTTGGTATTGGATGTTTCTATATTGGGAGGGGATGCAATTATGTTTTTTTAGGTGTTGTTATATAGAGCTAGTGTCGGAGAGATGTGGAGTGAGTCTTCGGGATAGAGTTGTGGAAGTGAAACCTATTTAAGAATTAGTTTTTTTTATTGTTGTCGGAGTTACATTCTCCCACAGGGAATTGGAACTGATATATTACATTGGTTCTTCCTAATGTATTTTGGGTTTGAGAAGTGTTATTTTAAACACCATAGTTTGATGTTTTCATTTTTTTATAATAAATGATAAATCGTATTTTTTCATCAGAATTGATGGGGGATGTATAGCGATGTATTATATTTTTAAGAGCTTTTACATCCAATTTAAAGTTTGGATGCATTTGGTTACAATAGAATAGATTTATGTAGTGGGAATTATTTAGCTTATTATTAGTAGGATTATCAAAATTTCTAATCATGAATTTTATTTGTTCATCAACCATATAATTGGGAAATTGATTATTAATTAGGACTTGCTTTATGTTTTTTAATTCATTGAAAAATATTTTTTTGGATGAGGAGATTAATTTTTCACGGTTTAATAATATATATATATATATATATATATATATATATATATATATATATATATATATATATATGTATATATATATATATATATATGTATATATATATATATGTATATATATATATTTATATATATATATATGGATATATGGATATATATATATATATATATATATATATATATATATATATATATATTGTCACTACCACGTGCCATTATGACTCTCATCCTCCCAAGTAAAAGTATTTTTAAATATCTTTATTTGAAATTCTGATGATGAAATATATCTTCGAAAATATATATAGTACATGTATTGTATTAGTTTCTGTAGATGTAAATCGATTGAAACTCAAGTGTTTATAAAAAGTGCTCAATAACAAGTAGATCTGTTCATAAGTATAAATTTTTATTTATACAAACATTATTGGTTACATATGTGCATACATGTTTCGGTTGTATTCTTCGCAGAGAGTGAACCTCTTCAGACCAAAGACTCCAGAGAAGTGGGATGGATTTGAAAAACTTTTCCTTTAAATAAATCTTTTGGGGGGATAGTTTATTTTTTTATGAATTAGTATCGGATTACATACTTTACTTGTTAACTCTTTCAATTAGTTTCTATCTTTTTTATTCTTTTTACTACCTGCCTTCTTACTTTTCCCCATTTTCATTGTTGTATTACCTACTTAGCCTGGCTTCCTTTCAACTCTATTTAACACTTCAAAGCTTTAATCTATTTACAAACCTATTCAAGCATGAATATCTGATATTTATATGAAATACACACGTGTGCACAAATTAATAGATACACAAGTACATATATAAATAAACAGACACAAAAATATACATAAATATCTATACACGCATATAGACATATATCCACTTTCAAGCATAAATACATGTTCAATATATAAAATACACACGTGTGCACAAATTAATAGATACACAAGTACATATATAAATAAACAGACACAAAAATATACATAAATATCTATACACGCATATAGACATATATCCACTTTCGAGCATAAATATATGTTCAATATATAAAATACACACGTGTACACAAATTAATAGATACACAAGGAAATACATAAACACATATATACATATATATATATATATATATATATATATATCCATACATAGATATACACATACATATACACATATATATTTTCAAGCATTAATAGCTGGTCTTAATACATAAAAACATACAAGGTGCACACAAATTAATATATACACAAGTACATACATAAAATATATAAACAAGACTATACATATATAAATACAGAATACAAATATATACGTAGATATATATATACACCGATATACACAACATATATATTTATATATATTTATATATATATATATATAATAGACAGATAGGCATATAAATATGTCTATTAACCTACACATACGTACACACGAAATAAATATAAAAATAAAAATTAAAATAAAATATACAACTTTTACACCTGTATACACATACCCATACATATAAGATATTAGTTCAAGTATCCATACCCATACATATACACATACACGCATGTATACATATATACACATACTCATATACCCACAAATATATATACACATACATATAAATAAATAAAAAAACACATACAAATACCAATACATGAATACATACATATACATCACTACATATGTATATATATATATATAGATACTAGTATATATACATATATAACATACATAAATCATTCAATTATATACATATCCACCATTACAGATACATGTACATTTTCATACACATATAACATAAATATACATAAAATCATTATATACGCATGCAGACAACGTACACACAAATACGCATGTGTATACAGACATGTGTATGCATGCACACAAACACGTCCACATGTACACAAACATCGATATTACAGTAATTACAACTAAGGTGCTTATATCATTCATTATTGCTTCTATCTATCTCAGTTCAATTTTCTTACATTTATACCTGCTCTAGTATTGATACAAGGAACCTACAAGATAAGTACCATAAATACAAGCAAACTTACAATAGTTAATTCTATATATATATATATATATATATATATATATATATATATATATATAAACAAGTTATATTATTATAGGTTGATGTATTGTTATTTTAGATTATATAGATTACTTAAGTTAAAAAATATAAAGACATCAGAATTTTATTTATATATAAATATATATGTATATATATATATACTTAGACAAAAATACATACATATCCATATTAACATACTCTGATCTCCATATAAAATACACACGTGCACAGAAACCTTTAGATACACAAGTACACACATAGACGTACACACGCACGCACGCACACACACACACACACGCACACACACACACACACATATATATATATATATATATATATATATATATATATATATATATACATATATAATATAAAGGAAACACATATATATATACGAACATATCTATACACACACACATATATATATATATATATACATATATGTATATATATACATATATATATATATATATTTATATATATATATATATATATATATATATATATATATATATATATATATATATATAAGGAAAGATTATAAAGAAGTGTTATAAAAAATAACGGTAAGTAAAAATATATGAAAAAACTCACTTAAAAAATGGTAACAAAAATCTTCGACCCCTCTATCAAAAAAGGCTTCGCATATATATATATATATATATATATATATATATATATATATATATATATATATATATATACTGAAAATACATGAAAATAATGTTTCATTTCCGAATGAAATCATCAGGTTGAATGCGTGATTTACCGTTTTTTTTGGGTTGATCTAATGTAGTATTAAGCACTGTTAGAGTCATTACTGAAAATATATGTGCACAATATATTATATTACCTTATAATATTATATGCGTATATAATAATAATAATAATAATAATAATAATAATAATAATAATAATAATAATAATAATAATAATAATAATAATAATAATAATAATAATATGGACAGAGGGTCGAGGAGGGAAAGCGCAAACCAGACCTCCACTGGAAGAGCGCGGACAGCTCTGGGACCTTGGGGAGGCTTGTTGCCACTCGGGCCCCAGAGGGGACTAATGGCCCTTATCAGCGGGAAATGGGTGGTAGATGGATGTTGCGATACCGCAAGGTCATCAGCGCTGATGAACAAAAAGAGGTGGAGCATACTGGAAGTCTGAGGAGACTTGTTGTCACTCAGACTCCAGGGAATACCACAGGTTGTTGGCAGTGGGCGATCACTGACGATGACCAGTGTGATAACTCCTAGTGAGTAAATAATAACAACAATAATAATAATAATAATAATAATAATAATAATAATAATAATAATAATAATAATAACAACAATAATAAAAATAATGATAATAATAATAATAATGATAATAATAACAACAACAAAAATAATAATAATAATAATAATAATAATAATAATAATAATAATAATAATAATAATAATAATAATAATAATAATAATAATAATATATTTATAAGTATATATGTATATGAAAATACGTAGAGATAGATATACTAATGTAAAGTAAAGTCGCATTACAATCATCGTACGGGAGGTAGAGAGGAAGACGGGAAGGAGAAGGGAGAGGGGAAAGGGGCTGGGCAACGTCCGCTTTGATGTGTCGCTTTGAATGAAATCATTTCCTTTGCAATAATTCTCCTATTCGTCCTCCAACCGCCCGTCTGACGGCGCATCGTTTGTAATCCAGCGAAGACACGCACCTGTGTCAAACGACTCTCTTCATGTTTGCTCATGTCCTCGTTGGCGTCTTCTTCGCGTTATCAAATTTAAACGACTAAAATATCACATGGGCTTTTATCTTTACACGTATGTCTTTTTGAATCGACACACACGAACGCACATTTAGGTGTACGACATCAAAAAGAAACTGGATTCTCAGGAATATTTCCATCATTGCAGTAATTATAGGAGCAACCGACCTAACGATAAAGGATATCAAAAACTACCTGGCGAATATACCCGGTGGGACAAGTGCAAGGAAGATACAAACAATTGCATTTAGAGGGATGGTTAGAATCTTAAGAATATATCTTAGCTTAAGTGTCGAAATACTGATGAAAATGGCATCCTCTAGAATGGCTCAACAAAAACAAAAAGATAAGAAATTTTAAAGAAAAAAGTAACAGTTTGAATTACCTACTGGAATGTTTGAATTACTTACTGGAAAGTTTGAATTACCTACTGGAAAGTTTGAATTACTTACTGGAAAGTTTGAATTACCTACTGGAAAGTTTGAATTACCTACTGGAAAGTTTGAATTACTTACTGGAAAGTTTGAGTAACCATACATTTGAGTGTCATTACTCTCTCTGTACAAGGTTTTGTCAAGACAGCCTGACATGAAGATACTTCCCCCGACAAGTAAACCCTGACCAATATTCAAAATATCATGATATTCGCCGTCAAATTAAGATCACCTGACACTAGCTCATCCGATGAATGGTGCACCTTCTCCTAGTGATCTTACCCCAAGCGACAGCACTTAGCCAGATACTCCACCAGACAAGACATATTTTTCTCCTAGAATCCGGTAAAACCAAGAGACCATAAGAAAGATATACTCTGGTCAATTGTGGATAGGAAAATTATGTTTTACAAGTAAAAGAGAACTTTAATGTAATATTCGAATGTCTATGTATCTCATATAGAGATCAAGTGTTAGCCCTAAAAAGAGGCCACTTGATTTCTAAGAACTTCTATTGAAGTAAAATGAAAATAGAGGAGTAACATGAGTTATCGCAAGCATATTTCGTTTAAATATAAGAAGTGGGGCTCCCGCTGTTGTCTGTGGTCATGGATGAAATAGAAATGTTAATAATGTGTGGAACATCATTTATTTACAACTTCTATATCGATTCATCCCCGAGCACCATACTTTTAGAAAACTCCTTTACTTCCCTCTCTTTCCCTTCCCTTTCTTACTCTCTCTCTTTCTTTCTCTCTCTCTCTCTCTCTCTCTCTCTCTCTCTATCTTTCTATATCTCCTCTTCTTTTGTAATTGGCTCAATAGAAGAAAAATAAATGAAAGTAAGAAAGCAAAGGGAAGAATATCATGATTAATTGACTTATTTTCAGTGTTGTTTTGGGGATAACTTCTAGTAAAATTGAAAGAAAACCCTTTTTCTCGCATCTCCATGCACTAGTATATTATAATCACGTTGAGACACCGATTCTCATTCGATCACTAAAGTTAACAGACGGTCATTACCAGATGCGTGATCATTTGCGAATACTAAGCGCTGAATGTGAGAGGATGACGGCATCTCCCTGTTAAAAAACTAATGTTGTCATCTCTGAACTGGATATATATGCTTGTAAATTTGATACTACCGAAGAATATTCTCCTTTCGGAGAAGTCATCTCAAGCGGATCAGAGTGAATTCTGTACTAGGTGCCAGAAATCTTTCCTGACTCCATGCGAATCCATTTTCTAGTCTTTTTGCTTTCTTCAAAGTTGAACATGCATCTTCTCACTGGTATTGCCGCTTCAGATGTTAGACAGGAAGCTGAGAGCCGAGAAAAGATCACACAGACTATTAGTGATGAACGCCATCTCCGTCATAGACGAGAATCAACAGTCCAACGACTGAAATCAAGGATAATCTTCCTCCGCCATGTCTAATCCATCAGGAAGAGACCAGACTACAGTTTTGGACCAGACGGCTAGAGAATGCTTCCATCCTACTAGGATTGGAATCCCCATTTCTGAGGCACTCCCTCCCTGTTCAAGGGCACCCTGGCTCCAGTGGAAAACACTTAACAGCTTGAGAACAGGAATAGGGCGATCAAAAGTCTCTATAGGTATATAGGGGCTATAAAACTGACGTAACCATATGTGAATTTAAAGTGGAGGACTATATGATGAAACACTGCTTTGTCTGCCCTTTACAACAGTAATGCAAAGGACTATGTAAAAAAGGGGGGAATGTTGTATAACCACATGCCTCAAAGACACGCAAAAGCGAAGAAGACTATTACAGTATTGATTCACTGTAATCATCCTTGAGCGATACGGAATCCGTTAATTTAAATGTAACTCTAGTAGATGAAAATATGACTTTTTTTGTAATACAGAATGTTCTTGTCTATTCATTATTCGTTCTAAAATCGTGGTACAACAAATGAACGTATTCCCAAATTATTTTTCTTGCAACGTTTGACGACCTTTCGTCATCTTAATCTTCTTAAAATATTGTAAGTAAAAAGACAAACATACGGAACACAAACAAGAATGCTGACATCAAATATCTTCATCATGCTTCATCTGAAATATCTTAGTGTTATTATGCTTTTTATTTACCAGATGGACGACACCCGGGTACCTCCAGCGGACTGGGAAATGTATAGTAGTTAAATAAAATAAGTAACATAAGCTCTAGCATGATTTACGAGCGAGAACTTTGATAGTTTTTATTTATTAATACGAAATAGATACTATATATATATATATATATATATATATATATATATGTGATTTTATGAAGGCTTACCAAAGCATTCCTTTCAAGACACCAATGATCACCATTAAAGATATTTTTTCTTACAAAAATAGTATTTGTAAGAAAAACTATCTTTAATGGTGATCATTGGTGTCTTGAAAGGAATGCTTTGGTAAGCCTTCATAAAATCACATATAAATGCTCTGTACTCTGTAATCGAGTATCATCGAGCTTGTTTTTTATTGGAACAACCCCGGTCTTCACTGAATGATCTATTTTATAAGTGAAAAATCTAAATCTATATATATATATATATATATATATATATATATATATATAACTATAAAACACTAACTCCAGTCTTCTTATTTAAATTTTTAAAAAACAAACAAAACCCAAATCCTGAAGACGACCACGAAAGTCTAAAGCGCTCGAGAAAATGGCCGAATTAAAAACTATCGGCGAAGTACTATACGGATTGCCACCTGAAACCAGAAAGATGGCTTGACGGTTTGAGAACCTCACGAGGAAAATATACAAACGCGAAAGTTCCGTGATGTTCAACAACGCTTGCTTATATATATATATATATATATATATATATATATATATATATATATATATATATATATATATATATATATATATATATATATATATATATATATGCAGGTGTAAGGTAAAATAATGGAAATACCTTTAACCCCTCACATGAAATCAAGGCTTGTGAAGCTCTCGGCAAGCATTTTTTGTTAAAGCGGAGTAATACACAGATCTGTTCAGCTCTGTTGTAATTTTGGGTGCCATGGTTATGTGCTCTTTCGTCCCAGCTTAAGCTTATTTCCAGAATTTTGTATAGAGGACGATGTTTTTCTTACCGTTGTGGGATCCTTTAATCGCCTTCCTCTCGATACGGCCACTATCTGAGTCACTGCTGTTACAATAGCACCTGCCATACACGCACCAACAATCTGCCCTCGTTGAGAATCTAATAGATGCGTAATTTAATTTTATTACACTATGTGAAATAAAAAATAAATTTAACCAATTAATTCATGTCAACAATAACCATAAATAAAAAAAATGAAACAAATATTCTCGTAATTGTTTCAATCTGTATAGGTGTTTCAACATTGATGCAAAATTCACAATGTTTTTCCATTATTTTGTAAAACCCCTATATATATATATATATATATATATATATATATATATATATATATATATATATATATATATATATGAAAATTATCAAATGGAAAACCGAAAAATATTTACATGTAAAACGACGTTTCGTCTTTATTGTTTAAAGAATTCCTCAAGATGACTGATTTTTGATAAAAACGAAAAATATTTTTTTTAAATGATATACATAATGCATATAAACGAACTTAGTTTGTTCTTGTTTTGTTAGTGATTTTGAAAGATTTTTTATTCTAATAAATACAAAAATATATAAACCATAATTAGAATATTTCGAATAATAAAACATTCAATATTTCATGAATCACAGACGCCAACATCATGATAGAAAACGCATATGTTCTTTATTAATATCGTTTAATTAGAGTTTTCTATCATTGATTTAACATGGCGAGTTCCCGTGCTAGGAGTACACATCCTCAAAGCTGCTTCCCAGTGCTTCAGCGTAACTGTGGGAGGTATGCCTTGCTTTAAGGTAACCCATGATCTTGCCTGTACTGCTTATTAATAGGTATTCGCAGCTGACCACTATATCTAGAGGTCGTTCCTCTACCCGCGATCTGGAGAGTCGGAATATAGGAGTTCTCAATTCAACACAACAATTACCGACACAAAAATCCACAAAAGAAACAAATATGTACATGACAGCATGTGATGCATGTAGCATGATATAGGTAGAAACAGGAGGAAACACGAAAACTACTCATATCCAATGTGAAGGGTATCCCTATGAGATTCAATTGACCATTTATAATAAGAAAGGTAAATAAATACTATGGACCGCCTCACCCCTAACACAGAACCAGCGGGAAAAACTCTCTCTCTCAGAAATGGATGACAATATGAAAGCAACAGATCCAATGTGCTACACGGACAAAAGGACGGCACGAGCAGTTAGCGGAAGGGATCATGGTCAAGATAGAGAATTCAGAAGGAAGTATCTGACGTCTGGTGGTAGGAAGCTGAGAGTAAATGAGAAACAAAACTGACAAATAGGATTTCTTGTAGATAGTAGGTGTATTCTTGTAGATAGTAGGTGTATTCCTGTAGATAGTAGGTGTATTCGGAAGATACTGGCTGATAGTTAGATCAGTAAGACAAGGCGCAAGGTCCGAGAGAGAGGATTAGCGATAAAATACTTCAAAGCCACTTTAGCTGATATCCCGAGTTTGAAAGATGGGAGTTAAGCTCTGATATAGCGACTCGCAATAAGATCTGAAATAGACATAAGTGTTGTACGAGTCCGTTTTTATGCAAATTGTGAACGGTCTTTCGCACTCGGCGACCGACAATATTGGAAGCGCTACATTGCCAGAATGAGAAGATGGTATACGCGCTTGATGTAGGGCAGCCGCTCGGTGACGCAGGTATAGTTTAACAATTCAGTTCATGTTACGTAAAGCCATCATTACGTAGTGAGAAGAGTGCAGAATATATCTGTATTTATATGAAGTTAAGCATGTGTATATATTCATATATTTGTAAATGAAGTAGTGAACATCAATTAATAAATATTCCTTAAATTTCAGTTTTTAATTATTTTAAAAAAGTTTGTAAGTAGCATAATTTTAAAGAGGTGTTAGAATGGGAATGATATGGGTACAACCTCCCATTTGAAAGTTCAAAGACGTCAGATTTGCCATAAATGTTATTCATAGTCATTCGCCAACGAAACAAGAAGGCCTGAATTGTAATTTGTTCTTATGACTCTTTAAACTTAAACCTCATTTAAAGAAATTTTCTAGAATAATAATCAAGTAATGGATTTTATCCAAATTGGAATAAGGAGTCTAGACATAATTTTTCAGTATTATTATATCTTTATTAACTGGTGAAAAAGGTTATGTCTTGGGAATTCATTTTGCCCGCCTTGGACGAGTATTTTCATAATCTATATATATATATATATAAATATATATATATATATATATATATATATATATATATATATATATATATATATGTAAATTAATATAAATTAATATATATATATATATATGTAAATTAATATAAATTAATATATATATATATGTAAATTAATATAAATTAATATATATATATATATATATATATATATATATATATGTAAATTAATATAAATTAATATATATATATATATATATATATATATATATATATATATATATATATATATATATATATATATATATATATATAATGATGCCGGTAAGATTTTATTACTACTAGTGAATCCATGAATCCTCACTGTGTTTATATAATACTACGCAATAATAAATAGATGGATCGGTATATTTATCTTGTATATATATATATATATATATATATATATATATATATAGAGAGAGAGAGAGAGAGAGAGAGAGAGAGAGAGAGAGAGAAAAGAGAGAGAGAGAGAATTATTAAAAGGAAAAAAATATACACACATTAAGGTTGTATATATTATAAATTATTTCTACCCTTAAAGTAGGTCTCCTCAGACGTATAAACAACCACGTCAAAAAAACAAATAGGTTGGTTACAACTTTGCAAACATTTTTCAATTCTAGTAAGTAATCATCTGAAACTCACCAGGTCAAATTTTCAGTATAAAAGCCGAGTTTTCTGTTTTTTACGTTTTCGTAATAATAATTGATTTGACGAGGTTCAGCTAATTCCCAGCTAGAATTTCAAATTTGTAGACCATGTATTTGTATCAATACAAATATATGTGTTTACCAAGAATACATATTACGATAATATATTATAGTACTTATAATATCTTAAATGTATCCAATTGCAAGCTCAATGAAGGGGTATAATTGATTCAGAGCATATATATATATATATATATATATATATATATGCTCATTATATATATATATATATATATATATATATATTAATTTATATTAATTTACATATATATATATATATATATATATATATATATATACATATATATATTAATTTATATTAATTTACATATATATATATATATTAATTTATATTAATTTACGCAGAACTCAATTGAATCTGTGGACCTCATCAGAGGAAGTGCTAAGTTGGTATAAAGAATTACACATTACTAATCAAAGTAAATTTATAATGTTTGATATAGATTCATACTATCCCTCCATATCCTCTAATTTACTTGAAAAGGCGCTTACCATGGCTAGAAATGAATCCAACATCACAAACTTAGAAATGGATATAATTAGACTAGCCAGAAGGACGCTAATATCCTACAATGATAAGTTATGGACTAGAAAGGATAGGGAAAACAATTTCGATATTACTATGGGGGCACCGGACTCAGCGCAGGTTACTGACCTGGTAGGGATATATATCCTCAGAGAAATTTGTATGAAAATACCTGAACTGGCGGGCGGTCTATATAGGGACGACGCTTTATTCTTTGTCAACACAAGTATAAGGAATCTTGAAACTAAGAAGAAAAAACTCAATATATTCTTCAGCTCAATACAACTTAGCGTAACTATGGATATAAACTACCGGAGGGTCAATTTTTTGGATATTACGCTTGATCTATGCAACAACACATATGAACCTTATCACAAGCCCAACCACACACTCTACTATATCGACGCTAAATCGAATCACCCACCGATGGTGAAAAGAGCCATTATTCCTGCAATATCGAGTAGGATATCTAAGCTGTCCAAGAATCAACAAATATTCGACAGCAGTAAGCAATTCTACGATGAAGCTTTAAACAGATCAGGATACAAGGAAAAAATTAATTACCTTGTGCCTCCTTCGGTTGGGAATGGGGGACTAAACGGGAGACCGATTGCCTCTCGATCAATGGTTTCATATAATAGGGCAATGGGCAAGGCTAGATATAGGAGACCTGGCGTATCCCACGGTAATGTAAACCAGGTAGGGTGGGAACCGGTTGATGATAATATTCGTGAAGTTGGAAGTAACGAATTGAACTCGCATGCTACCCAAACCGGGGGGGAAGGTAGGAAGAAAAATAGGAGAAGGACCACTACATGGTTCAACCCCCCCCTATAGCCAGCATATTAAGACTAATATCCCAAAGATTTTTTATAGCATAGTGGAAAAAAACTTTCCAAGGGATAGCAGATTGGGGGGAATCATTAACAAAAATACTGTAAAACTGTCTTATTCAACCTGTAGAAATATAGCCACATCCATCATAGGATATAATAATTCTAAGATAACTAAAACAAGGGAAGCCATGTTCTCTTCTGGTGTTGATCCCAGTAACACCAGTTCAGTGAGAACCTCCATTATAAATAACCATAGTAGTAGAACATCCAGCAACGGCCCAGCACACAACTGTAACTGCAGAGCTTCTAACATCTGTCCACTGGGGGGGAACTGTAGAGTTTCAAGCATTGTCTACAAATGCGATGTGATAACAGAGAGTAGTAGGAAATCATATATCGGTTCAACCGGGGGTGAGTTCAAAGATAGATTCAGAAACCACATGAGTTCCTTCAGGGGAGGCCAAAGGGAAGACATAGATAGGCCTAACACTTCTGTTGGCCGTTTTGTGAGAAACCTCATTGCTAGGCAAGACCCTTTCGAACTGAAATGGTCAATTTTGGGGAGGGCTAACAAATATAAACCGAACAAAAAGAAGAGATGCAACCTATGTGCATTGGAGTCGTACCACATCATGACATCTAGAGATAATTTACTGAACGCTAGGCAGGAAATACTACAATGCTGTCTGCATAGAAACCGTTACCTGTTATCAAACCTAAAACCTGGATAGGAGGGGAATTGGGGGAAGTATAAACTTACAGCAGAGATAGGCAGGATGGACACTTCCTGAGGCGATCTGGGGCAATAATTAGTGTATAATAGGGAGGATGAGAATTAGTAACACGTACTTATGCTAAGATATGTCTTAATTCAATTATTAGCGGATACTCGAGACTTAGGTTGGGGGTGATAAGGTAGGAATATTCTATCGGAATAAGGCCCAGTGATAGTCAACTATAGTAAATACTTATTCAGCGGAATAGAGGGGGGAAATTGTGTTACATATAAAAAGATAGTGGAATAATAAATAATAAATCACAATTTATTCTCAGAAATAGATATATTATACGAAATGCATTGGGGATTTCAAGTAATTTTAAGTGAAAAATAAAAAATTGCAACCTGGATGCTATCACTATTTAATTAAATTAGGTTAAATTAAATTAGTTTTTAATTAGATTAAAATAAATAAAACAATTTGGTGGCAGGAATGGGGAAAAGTAATTAAGGAAAAAATAATTTTAAAAACATGCATGCCGACACGGACTTAATTTCTAAAAATAGAAACAATTGAATTTTATAAAAAAAGTATTTTGTACGGGATTTTAAATTAGTAATAATAAAGTCTCCTGTCATTTAACGTGTAAGAGTGATATTTTCCCGTAAAGTTGACAAAAAAATAAACCGGTCCATTAAAAAAAAAAAAAAAAAAAAAAGTTTTTTTTTTTTTTTTTTTTTCAAAATAGAAAATAGATTTCTGATAACGATATTCCGTTGTAACATTTATTTATGGAATATAGAATAATATTCTCCACAGAGAGTTACAAACAGACACAGCCGTTAAGGAAATATTTTAAATGATTTAAAATAATAACTAGATTTTTGTAGAAGGCCTTTTTATAATAACAGTTTATTTTTGATATATGAATAATTTTTTTTAAAAACAAATTCTGCGGGATAGGCTTTTTTCGCTTCGTTAAACAACAAAACGATAATAATTCGGCAGTTAATTAAATGAAGGATATTTTCCCAAAATGTAAAATGACGTCCCAGACACTAGATGATTAATTTCTATAAGGAATAGGTTTAATAATAAATATTTTTAGAAACAGTATTTTGAATAAATAGTTTCTATATTAAGATTTTTTCTTGATGGAAGGGAGTTTTCTGCGGGATTGACATTCAACTCGTCGTGTGTTTATTTCGAAAGGTTATAAATCAACAATTGAAATAAGACTCTTTGAACTCGGACGAACATTTGTGTTGACTTTTCTTTGTGAGAAGTTGGATTTAGAATTCCCATACTATCATTGGATTGGAATGGTAACTTGTGAGCGGTATCTTGAATGATTTAGTTCTTTTGTTTTCTTGTGGGGGGGGGGGATTTATTCATCATTGTACCGGCTAACGTGAAAGTGTATTATCGCACATTATTCCGGTTTTGTGGTTTTATTGAATGTATTTGGGACCGATTACTTGCTTGTTGGCTTGGTGGAAGAAATAATGCACAAGCTACTTTTCTAAGACTTTTCTAGGACTTTCTTTTCTTATCGTTGTTCTTCCTTGCTTTTTAAGTTTGAATTTTATTTTTATTTTTATTTTTATTTTTTTCCTCTTCTCTTCTTAAGTGACCTCAACTATTACAACGCCACATTGTGTTTTGTCGGCAGTTGAAACCAGTATTCCAGACATTTAATTTCCCTGATGATCTGCCAAGCAAGTAACTGCTTGGTAGTGAAACACGTGTAGGAAAAAACATTTAATTTGAATAAATAGTATTTGTAAGAAAAAATATCTTTAATGGTGATCATTGGTGTCTTGAAAGGAATGCTTTGGTAAGCCTTCATAAAATCACATATATATATATATATATATATATATATATATATATATATATATATATATATATATATATATATATACAGGGTTGGGCAGCTAAATTGGTACTTTTTTATTTTTACAAAATTCATAATTTAAAGGATTAAATATGGAAAGATATCATTTTAACATTTATTTATTTAATTATTACAGTCTAGTATTGAACAAAATTATTTAATATGAGCACCCTTTGCATCAATTATTTTGGAGATTCTTTGACGAAACCGTGAACAGCTCCTCTTTATTTTATTTGGATCGAGATTGCGAAATGCTCGTTGAATGGCTGCCTTCAATGAGTTTGTATTTGGGTGTGGATTGACATTAGTCTGTCCCTCGACGACACCGAACAGATAATAGTCGCAAACATTTAGATCTGGAGAGCTGCTGGGCCAAATATCCTTCGCAACAAACACGGGAAGATTCTCCTTCATGAAATCTTGGACTTTCTTTGATCCATGCGCTGGTGCCGAGTCTTGGATGAGCATGAGTTTCGTAGGGTCGTAGTTTCTACGGATCCAAGGCAATAAAATATTATTAAGAATGTTAAAGTACTCCGCTGTGTTGATTTTAAGACCCGGTTCGATGAAATGAGGAGGCATCACCTTTCCATCACTTGCCACGGCTGCAAAAACAATCACAGAAGCAGGATTTTTGCTCTGCATCACAGGAGGAACTTCCGAAGGATCACAGGCAATAACTCGAGTGTTCTGACGAATTGGAACCACATCCACGATTAACTTTTTCTCATCAACAAAAATGCGCACATGTCCTCCTTTGTGTTTCAGATGATTGATAAGCTTGGGGCATCTTTCAACTCATAGCTTTTGAACGGGCAGTGAGGAGATTACGGCGTCTCCTAACGCTGATAGTTCTGCGACTCACATTGCGCTTTTTTGCCAGTTTCGACATCGACTGACTTGGGTCTGTCTTTATCAACCTTTTTAGTCCCACCAGGAAAGACTTTTGTGCCGACTTCTCTTAAGCTTACACTCGGCATCGAAATTAGCCACAACCCGATAGACAGTCATTTTTGCATAGCCAGTGCTCTTAATAATGTCCGAAGGAGAACTTCCGGCGCGTCTCATGTCGCATATAGTTATTCTTCGTGCTAATTCCGCCATATTAAAACAAATTTGTTTAAGGATCTTTAGTAAAAAACCGTAATCATATGATCAAAAATAACAAAAAGATATTAGCATTTTAAATTAGTTCCAATTTATCTGCCGCCCCTGTTTATATATATATTAGCATTCCATAGGCCATGGTTAATTACTCCTAAACCATAATATCTATTGGTTTTAACAACTTCTTTATTCTGTACTTCGATGAATTTTTATTTCGATGAGTCTCTTCTATTATATGATTCCTACTTTCTACAGAACAGCGCCATTCCTACAAAGTTGCAATGACCGATTGTGGACAGGTAGAGTAGCACTGATTTACTTCGAGTAGTCTTGTTGTAGATATTACATATAATCTCATTGGGTTATGCTCTTGTTTAAAATTGACATATTTTCCCTGCCATAGGATGTCATGTTACTTAGTAGACTAGCCCTTGATAGAAAGACTCTACCCCATAAACAACATAAATAGTCACACTGAAGTGTGTATAGGACGTTTAGCATTGAACGCTTTCACAAAACGCGTTTAAGGATAGAGTACTATTTTTGCTTGTTCCTTTCAATTCACACTCAAGTTAGGATAGTATGTAAATAGTGTTACATTACTACAGCTCACAATATGATGTTATAATTTAATAAATGTTTTGAATATAATTAACAACATTTTCATCTATACAATTGTTTCTTCCCATTTTAAAACTGTTCGGGCAACCTAACAAGACAGAATAGAGTTATTTCCCTTTGACCAAAGGAAATATTTATCGCCTTTGGATAAAGGAGCTGTCTGCTATGACAGTTTAAAAGTAAACACAACGGTCTTGCGATTGAACTTAAGCATCTCGTGTCCAGCGGTTTTCTACATTTCTTTTAATCAGTTTTGTTAAATACATTGGTTAAAGGTTCTACTTCGTTTTTTCTTCATTTTTAAGTTGTATTTAAACCGATAACAACGTGTAAACATCAGGCATAACAAAAACATACTTGATAACAAAAACATACTTGATAACAAAAACATTCTTGATAACAAAAACATACTTGATAACAAAAACATTCTTGATAACAAAAACATACTTGATAACAAAAACATACTTGATAACAAAAATATACTTGATAACAAAAACATACTTGATAACAAAAACATTCTTGATAACAAAAACATACTTGATAACAAAAACATACTTGATAACAAAAACATACTTGATAACAAAAACCTACTTGATAACAAAAACATTCTTGATAACAAAAACATACTTGATAACAAAAATATTCTTGATAACAAAAACATTCTTGATAACAAAAACATACTTGATAACAAAAACATACTTGATAACAAAAACCTACTTGATAACAAAAACATTCTTGATAACAAAAACATACTTGATAACAAAAACATACTTGATAACAAAAACATTCTTGATTACAAAAACATACTTGATAACAAAAACATTCTTGATAACAAAAACATACTTGATAACAAAAACATTCTTGATAACAAAAACATACTTGATAACAAAAATATTCTTGATAACAAAAACATTCTTGATAACAAAAACATTCTTGTTAACAAAAACGTACTTGTTAACAAAAACATACTTGTTAACAAAAACATACTTGATAACAAAAACATACTTGATAACAAAAACATACTTGATAACAAAAACATACTTGATAACAAAAACATACTTGTTAACAAAAACATTCTTGATAACAAAAACATACTTGATAACAAAAACATATTTGATAACAAAAACATATTTGATAACAAAAACATACTTGATAACAAAAACATACTTGATAACAAAAACATTCTTGATAACAAAAACATTCTTGATAACAAAAACATTCTTGATAACAAAAACATTCTTGATAACAAAAACATACTTGATAACAAAAACATACTTGATAACAAAAACATACTTGATAACAAAAACATACTTGATAACAAAAACATTCTTGATAACAAAAACATTCTTGATAACAAAAACATACTTGATAACAAAAACATACTTGATAACAAAAACATACTTGATAACAAAAACATACTTGATAACAAAAACATACTTGATAACAAACCCAAGATGTTTTCAAAACGTTTCTTCGGTGAATTTGTTCTATCAAATGTAGCTAAATTACGGAATCGTTTATATTCAAATTGTTATCTTCATTTTAGTTATGTTATCCCGTTTTTCCAACAAACTCATGAGAATATCTTTGTTACATCGTCATGTAAACTGCAAATATTAGAAGACACTCGACAAATAATCTTATTTTTTTTCATTATATTCGCCATTAGTTTTAATTATTAAGACAATACACACGAATAAAACATACAAGTAATTTTTTCTAGAAACACCTAATATCATCTTTTCCCTTACTCCTTGGTCTTTTATTTTTTCTTTTCTTCTTTCTTTTTTGTTTTACTATTTTATTTCTGTCATCACAGCACTACAAACCTAACTGTTGTGAAGTTGTCCAACAGTAAATAATAAATAAAGGAAGTCAAGTCGAGGGTTGGTTTAACAAGTGTATTAACAAAGTAAGAGAGTGACTAGCACTTGTCTAGACAGTTACAAGACTGTGCTTTGTCTTCTCTGTGTCTCTGGTGACTCGCACTATTTATAGTGACAACCGGTGCAGTTTCTCCTGTGTAAGAACAGCCGGTGTAACACTAACTATGGCGCATATTCATTACACTTCCGGATCTCATCTTAGATATAAAAAAAACCTTGCCTAGGACTATTCTGCAGATGTACAAGACGATTTTTAGTATTTAATATGTGAATATGTGAGGTCTCTGTTTAGTACATTATTCACTAGCTCAGATTAGTTGTTTTGACACTAAAAATAATTTTACTATTTTTATAATTTAACTGTCGTTGGAAACTCACTTTTCCTGATTAATACGATCTAATTCGAACTCAATATAATCATCCTGGCTGTATATTGTAAGTTAAATATTATTTCTACATTTATGTATTTTATATTGTAACTGGTAGTAACGAGATTACCCCAAGGTGATTGGAAACAGCAGGATAATGTGAAGACATGATAGATTATTACGTGATGTAGATTAGAGGGTGGATAGACGTCGCGCTTGGACTACGACTACGATTGTTTGGATAATTCGAGTTACGACTAACGGTAAATATTTATATTGTATTATTTAGATTATTCAGACAACTGTTCTCATCTTGGATGTTATTCTAAAAATGTTTCGGCCGATGTAACTTCTGTCCTTCTTCAGATGCATCTTGTCTTAGTCGGGAATATTTACGTCGATCTCGGGAATCTGTACAGAATTTCGAAAGAAACCGTTTATGTAATCCACGGGAGTAGCTTTACTTCATTCTATATTCCATAACCGCGTAGAAGTTTTAAGTATTTCGTAATTTTATTCTTAGTATCGCTTGGGCCAAGGATCTAACTTCTAACGCCAAGAAGATTGCCACTTAGCACCTATATCCGTTACGCCACAGGTCCT